>JAECUM010033982.1:0-36289 GCA_016617855.1 Megalonaias nervosa
GTCTAGGACCAAAACCGTGTATTGTGTGTAGTGCTGGAGTGCGAGGAAAAACTCAACTGTGCGCGCAATGCGGTGGAAAAAAATACAGAGAACTAAAACGATATTATGACAAAAAAAATAACGCTGACTCTCCTATAAAAACCGAAGAAGATTATTTGGCTAGATTTTCAAAAAATAATGATTTAAACAAATAGTATTATATATAAATGGAACAAAATGAGTTTGTGTCACATCCTATAATAAAAAATTATGAAGCATCCCGAGATGGTGTAATCAGACACTGTAGATTAAAGAAACCAGTAGGTAATATTATTAATACTGGTTATCTTATATTTACTGATAATAGCAAGAAAAAAAAATATTTATCTCATAAATTCGTATTTGAATGTCATTTTGGAATGATCAAGGATGGGTATGTGGTGGATCACATCAACGGCAATAAGCTTGATAATTCGATTTCTAATTTACGAGTTACTACACAGAGTCAAAATTGTAAATCCGGAAACACAGGAAGGTGTAGATTATACAGAAAGAGAGCTATTAAATCAGTGAATACAGAGACTGGGGAAGAAATTAGTTTTGAATCAATTAATTCTGCTGCCAAATATTTTGACATAGTACCACGATCGGTACAATTTGTCGCAGAAAATATACAAAAATCTTCCTTTTCCAAAATATATAATCAGCGGATAGTATTTGAATATATCTAACTCTCTATTCTTACAAAAACAAATAGTTCGACTCTGTTAATTTTCCAAAGGGTTTTGTTTAGCCATAATTACAGTCACTGACTCTGTCATGGGTTCATCTTCATCGCTCTCAGCGTCATTATCATTTTTTACAGAATCAGATAGCATAATCTTTCTTAATTGCATTACACGATTATCCACAATCTTTTTTCTTTCGTACTCGTGAGACAGTTCGGATTTAATATTTTCGATAGAACGTGCAAGAGGTGCAAATAGTTTTATCTGATTGTCGTTTACCATGGCTAGTGATTCAAGCATGGATTGATAAATTAATTTTATGAATCTGTAGTTTGAAGATAATGTATATTTATTATCGAATTTTCTCTGTTGCAGTAATTCAAAATCGCACATGATTTTCTGAGGGTCGAGATTATCAGATATTTTTATTCCGTTATGTTTTAGTTTTTTAATAGCAGAAATAATATCATTGATGTTTTCATGATTCATTATATATATATATATATATATATATATATATATATATATATATATATTTAATATAAAAAAAATTTTAGCTCCCATGACTTTTTTTTTTTTGTTTTGTCAGGGAGCTGTTTTGTTTGTGATATATGGTTATGAAATATATACAGATGGTTTATGATTTTGATTTTGAACTGCACAAACATAAACTTATCCTAATGATTGTATGGTTATGAATATATACAGATGGTTTATGATTTTGGACGGCACAAACATAAACTTATCCTAATGATATATGAACATGAAATATATACAATGGTGATGACGGGGGGATCTTGTCTACGTCCAACAGATTTTGTACACTCTCCCCCCATACAAAACCCCGGGAGTGTAAAACGTACACCCCTCAAGGGTGTATGATAGGAGAGTGTATTTTGTCTGTTGTGGATATCGAGGAAATTCTCCGAGTTCCCCCAATTAAATAAGCATCAGTCGCCAAATGCAAGATAATATCTTTAGCATTTTTTGAGACTCGAACACGCGAGAGTCTGTAGAGCTTCGATCTACGTCCAACCGTCTTACCATTTCGGCCATCGTTCTCTTATCAATAAGACAGTTAAATTTAAATATATAATATTTGTGTTGTCTCACAGAACTTGTATCACTAATAGAATGTAGAACTGTACTTCAGTTTTTCAAAATTCATAAAATAATTTACGCGTATAAGTTATAGTTCGTTAAGGTAACAGACAGACGGACTAATATACGCTATACACGTATATACAACTGGGGTTTGTACAGGTAACGACGTAGTAGTAAGGGAAATAATCGTTCAATTTACTCCGCAGAGAGATAGCTGAGTTATCTCGCTTTATTATATATACAATTGCTTTAATCATAGAAATTTGATTATTATTCATGTATTTACTCATCAGATTATTTTTTTGTCCCCCTGATTAAATAATCAGACGTTCTATGAGCGTATATACAAATTAATATTAAGAGATTCTTCTCTTAGATCCAAAATGTTTCCTGCCTGGTCAGTGAGTTTGAAATTTATTCTTGTCAGAAATGGATTATGAACTCGCAGGTAAACGGGATTAATTGGTTCAGTTACAATTAACGAACCTGGAGGGACAATCGGACTAAAACTGAATAATATATACCCTTGCTGAGCTTGGCTAGACTTAGAAAGATCTACCTGATAGCTACCTTCAATAACATCGCATACCAGATTGATTGCAATTGTTGTTGTTATGTTTACAATGTCAGGCGATATATGTCTACCGGCACCAAAGGGATTGTTATTGTGTTTTAGTATAACCGGTGGTGGGGCTATTTTTTTCCACGATTCAATTACTCCCGGATAATATTCTTCAATAAGATCACTTAATGATTTCTTTATTTCAGCGTTATTTAAATCTGGTATAACAAATATTTGTAAATCTTTTTCTGTTATTTTATAATGATTAGGAAAAATACTTGTTTAGATTCTGGATTTGTGTAACGATTTCCATCGAATTTAGTCGCAGTGTTTATAATACTTCGATTGACGATGTATAAATCGAACAAGATACCATTTAAATGTTTTATTGACTCGATTATTTGTTGCTTTACACTTTCATTATAATGTTGTGATAATGAAATAAGTAAATTTCTTAAATCATTAAACGTTTTATCGTATTCAGGTTTAAGAGCATCTAAAAAATGTTTAATAAATCTTACATCAACAGTATAGTAACTAATCTTCGTCCTGGTGTCTGTGTTAACAATAAATAATGCTTTATTCAACCTGGGGATTCTTTTACCGTCAAAATCGGTAAAATAATATCTATCTTCGTTTGGAAATCCAAATCTTGTATTACTCCATGGTTGGTTTTTTCGACATTCTGGATCTTTAATGAATTTTTCTTCACTCGTTTTAAATTCTTCTAGTTTTGGTTCTGAAACTCCATTATAAACAGGTGCGACATCAGGCCATCCTAACAATGACCTGATCGAACTTTGATAAATATCTACGGAGTAATCAGGGGAATTTATTTCAATCGCCGCTGATAGTGTTGGTTCAAAACAGTAATCGCTATTTTAGATTCTTTCCCTGTGATAGATTTAATTCTGCGTTGGAACTCATCATTAATCTGTTCTATTTGATAACTGCCCGTTGAAATTCCAACAACTTGCCAATCAGGTGCTCCATCCGGTTTATTTTTATTCGCAAATACCAATGAATTATTTGGTTGTTGTCCACCAAACGGTTTTGATCTAATATTAGGCCAACTATAATAAACTCGTAATTGTGCTAATGCTATTTCCTTTACTGGAATTGCAGTTGGAAAATTAACGCTAAATTCAGGATTGGTTGAACTTAATGATATTATAGTAGTTTTTGACGGCGTTGTATTAGCCACGATCTGCTGAAGTAATTCTAAGGATGACATTATTATTATCGTTATTATTTAATTCTCCATCTTTCCGTCACTAGAGAACGTATCGCGTTCCACTATGAACGCTTCATCGTAGGTTTTCATTATCGTTACGAACTCTTCATCAGATATTTTACCATCACTGAGATACGCTGAAATATACGAGCATAATTTAGTGTATGCGGCTGTTGCTGTGTGTAATTTCATTATATACTCGTTTAGTTTATCATTTGTACACGTAGATATTTTCTTAGCGATAATACTGAAAATACCTGCACATGTTGTTGCCGTTGAAACCATAATTGTTACAACTGCAGGCGCTGTCATCGTTATTGTTGATAGTAATAATCCAGTTCCAGCAATAACAGCAGAAACCGAGTATACCATTATATCAATAACAACCATACGTCGACGATATATTTTTACCTTTATTGTGTAATCATCGATGATATTTTTTAGTTTAGTTTGACACTCACATACTTGAGTGTATCTGTGACGTTGAACGTCGATAAATGACTCTTGATTCATTATACTTATTTAAGTAACTAATTCGGGAGTTTCGGCTACAAACTCAATACACCACCAATAATCTGCTGTGGTTAACTTTTTATCATTCGCTATCAGCATAAACGTTTCCTCGACATCTTTGTTTAACACTATAGACACAGTTCCAGAAAAACTATCGGTTGAATGACGCCATGTAAATACGGTGAATATAGTAAATTTTTCAGCACAAAATATAGATAATCTATATACACCAGTAACCTCTGCGGTATGTTTAAGAGTGTTATTTTCCGGTGTCCATGTTGCTTTTCCTGATGCGACTGTGTACACGATATTAATGATCTGTTTGTGAGGAATTTTAACGAGATTAGTTTTTTGAATAATATTAGGAATACCACTAATGATATCGTTGAGTCTTGCGTTAATGTCAGCGAGATTAATAATAACAGTTGGTGGAGTTCAAAAAAATTCGTTAATAGATCTGTGTACATTTCTACGAAAATTTAGAAATGTTTGTACATGATTAAAATATTCAGTTCTAAATGCAGCAATTCCATCATTAATTGTCCTTAACGAAGTCGTTATTGGAATTTCCTTATCGTCGACGTATTTCTTCGTTGCAGCGTCAAAATCTGTTTCTGGTGTTCTGAGATTATTAATACCATTATTATTCATGTCGAGAAATGCACGCATTATACCACCGCGCACTGACACGTACTTGGATTCTTGATCATCGACGTATTTTTTGTTGCTGCGTCTGTATCTGCGATTGGATCTCCAAGATATGTAATTTTTCTTCCTGACATAATAATGTCACCGGTAAATACATCACCAGTTTTCTTAACATAGTCGTTAACCGATTTACCGGAATCCTGTATTTTACCCTGATCAGTGAAAGTAACGACATTATTAACAACCGCATTTGGAATTCGTATAAGAACATCTAGTAGTTGTATATTACTCGTTTTTAATCGTCCTTGTTTGTCCTGAAAAACGACGACTTCATTTTCATCCACACTTGTTATATTTAATAAATCATCGAGTTCATTTCTGAGCTGATCAATGGTTGCATATTTAGATAAATCGACCTTCTGAGCTCTACCTGAGGATCTTCCATAAATATCTACCATTATATTTACTGATATCAGTTTAAGTATTATGACGTAGTGTAGTGAACGCGTGTACGACTTTATGAGGCGGTGTTGTTGATTTTGATACAGCATCAAGCATAGCGAGGGTTTCACGGCCGCATATTGGAGGATCAGTTATTTTTTGTGTTGGTAGCGTTGAATACCAGATTGGAGCAGTATTATTGCTAACGTAATAAAGAAATTCTTTTGGTGGTGCTAATCCATACGAGTCGAAATAAATAATTCCACGTGGATCAATTGCATATCCTACCCAGTGCGTGCCTGGGCCAGAATTTTTATCGAGATTAATAATACTGGTTTCATGTTGCATTGCAACGGTAGGTAATTGATCGCGCATAAAAACACCTCTAAATTTTTTTATTTTTAATTGCTTAGCAGCATTAAGTAAATCAAAATTGGACATGGGTGTTATTAGTAAACTGTCCCTGGTAATCTTAGGCCTTTTCCGTACCAGTGTGGAGTCCCTGGTAATCTTAGACCTTTTCCTTTTTTTTTGATTCCTTTTCCGGTTGCTTTCTTTAATGCCATTCCAGCAGCTGTTCCAACAGCACCTAGCGCAGCTGCCTTTGCAACAGCTGGTGCTGCAGCTGCTATTAATGCTGGTATTGCTGCAAGAAGCGGAAATATACCACCCGTTTTAGCGATGTCTTTAATAACCGCTGCGGAAAGATCAAGTCGTACACCAGTCTTTAATCGCTTGGCTTTATTAAAGTGATTATACTGACGTTCAGTCAGCGATAGCTTATTCGGACCACCCGCAGTTTGTTCTCGCTTTAGTGATATTTTTACCGCACGATTATTTTTTGATGATGATTGTAGCTTTTTAATCTGACCAGGAGTCAGACTCACACTAACGTGATGATATGACATTATAATTATTATGAACGATCTAATTACATGTTTTCTACTGGAGCATCAATAACTCTCATTCGTCCACCAACATCTTCGAGTAACATCGATTTATCGCTGAGTATAACGGCTATTGCTCTGTAATTAGGAATTAATGGTGCTGGTGCTATTGGCAATGTTACACGAGCTCTGAAGTGTATATCAACTACTGATTGTCTGGTTAAATCTAAATGTTCTAGCGAAAAGTAATAAATCGGATACAGCGTTGTAAAATCTAGCTGCGATATTTGTAAACCAGTATCAATGTTTTGATCACGACCCATGAATGTCATTAATCGATGATATGCACGTGCTACATGATTTTGCTCGAAATTCAGTAATATATCCTCGGATGGTTCTTGATGTCCATTTATCCTTAATGAAACCTCAGAAACACCGAGTTTGTCAAATATCATGTGACTATGTGTTTGTGAGTTTACTCGTGCAATATTTTGAAACGCAATAAATATATGTCTTGGTGCAGAAACACCTTGCTGAGAAGCTATCTGCCATGTAAATGAACCATCAATTGCACTCTGAACAGCATCTGTGGTCATTGTTAACCATGACAACGTTGATTTACTGCCTTGACTCATAAAAGATAACAACCGGTCATCTTCGGATATTGACGGAGTCATCACTGGCATCCACAGGGAAAGTTTTGTTAGTATTACTTTACCAGCATCACCAATAGGTCTCCATAATGCATCATTATCATTGCCTTTTCGTACAAGTACAACTGTGTGTTTGGCTCCGAAAATAACTTTTCTAACATTTCTACAGAATCCAAAGATATGTGACAGTGGAATTGCACATGAAAATCTTCTCCTATTATCTCTTAACATTGATCTACGTGCTGCAAATCCTAAGTTAAATTCTGTATTTGGAAAAGGTAGATCTTCAATAGCATTAGAAGCAACAGGAGGAATAGCTCGATCATTAGGCTGTCGAAAGACTTGATTTCTACTGTCAGGATGGTCAGAAGTATCCTTGACAAACATCATTGATGGACCAGCTGATCTTGAATAATCGTCGCTGTATCTTGCAAGGCCTAGTATTGTTGTAGCAACATCAACGTCTTTCTGGATTGATTCAATAATTTTTCCATCAATCATATACGTAGCGCTGTCAAATAACGCCATAATACCATTATTAACAAAACCAATCCTAATATCAGCGACGTATTCGACATCATTTGTCCTTATAATTTCACCTTCAAATTCGATAAATGCTTCAGCGGGTAAGAAATATCTACTTGTATCTTGAACCTGTAGTTCAATTCGTCCACGCTGATCTGGAATTCGTGCGTCGTAAGAATAATACTGATAATCGCGCACAGACTCATCTTTGAGTACTGGTGCGTCCATGTCAAACGCGGGGTCAGATATGCGCTTAAACATCTTTATTATTATCGTCTTCGTCTAACTCGAAGACCACTTCCTGCTATCAGACTAGCGGTTATATTTTTTTCCTTTTCCGACATCGGGATATCAGCCAACTCCGCTAGTTTTTGATTAGCTGCTTGATTTATTATTTTACTTACACTTGCGGGCATCACTTCAGTGCTAGGTAATTTCACAGGTTGAGGTCGGGCCGGTCTGCGTATTAATCGTGATAGTCTATCTTTAATTGCTGAGAATGCTTTGCTCGCAAGATTACCAACAGCGCTTACACCTTTTTCACGAACAACATCAATAGCTTTCATTCCTAGTTGCTTTGCAATCGGTATTGCTTTTGGGGTTATTCTTCTAAACAGACCTTGAATAACATCACCTAGTCCATCTCCGTAGGTTGCTCTGTATACCGGTAATCGAGAGTTTATTACCCTGACCATGGTAGGTCCACGTTGAGTACCATGCACGATCATTGTTATTATTAACTGTTTTTATCACTAATTACATACTTAATCACTATAATAAACATCGGCGATTTCATTAATGAGGGACCGATATACATTAATATCCATAATACCGCCACTAAATAATCGTTTGCAAATATCAGCTGCTTCATTAATGATTTCTGGGGAATTATTACCAGCTCGTTTTCCTCCGATGAGAATTTCTAATCGATCGACATCAGCGAGAACGTTATTGGGACAAGTAATAAGACCACTTCCTAAACCACTTCCAGTTGCGCCAGGAGCGTCTTGAAATTCTTCTTCTTCCTCTTCTTCAATTGGTTGTCGTGGTGATTGCAATCGTTTTTTTTTTCTTGTAGTTGTTGCATTTTTTGTTGTTGTTGTTGTATTTTTTGTTGTTGTTGTTTTATTACTTCTTGTCGTTCTTGTTCTCGTTGTTGTCGTTCTTGTTCTCGTTGTTGTCGTTCTTGTTCTTCTTTATATTCTTTTGTTATTTTTTTATATTTCTGTTGTTCTGCTGGTGTTAATCGTATAAAAAAATTATAACTATCTATTGCATAAAGATAATCATTATATCTTGAATCGCTTTTTCTAGCCTGATTAACGTTATAGCGTATGCGAAATATCCATTTGTACCAAGTATCACGATCTATAGGTTTATCAGCATATTCAGGTTTTAAAACTGTTTTCGATTAATATAATTATCCTCAGCAACCTTAGCTAAATCCAATGAATCTTTAGTGTTTTTAATAATATCAATAGCACCTTCGGTAAATTTGTCATTTATGTTAATTCTTTCTTCTTGTTCTGGTAGACGTTCCTTTATATCACCTATTTCAGCTCCTTCTGCTTCATCATCTTCTGCTTCAGCACCTTCAGGTTGATCTTCATCTTTAGGTATTTCCGGGACTGGCATCGCAGCAGCTATTTCGGCTGGAAGTTCACGTAAAATTTCTTTTGTTTTCTTAGTTCTTCTTGCTATTTTTTCAGTTCCTTCAGCTATTTTTCCAGTGATAGGTTTAAATAATTTTTTTGTATCCTCTTCAAATTCAACTTGAGATTCCTGACGCGATTGTAGTTGTTGCTTAACAGAATCACGAACGGGTAGATATTTTTTAATTGCCTCTAGTCGCTCTCGAGCTAATTTAGCTGAGTGTGGTTCTCCAATACTCATTATTGATAATATCTATAATGGCTGTTTAATTTATAGCAGCAGAGAGGTGAATGACATACGTATGTGACCAGATTGTGAAAAAATCTGGTCAATTAAAGAAGTTTTCATTATTAAGGCAAAAACTTCTTTTTTCAGCCTTCGTAGGAACCCTTAATTTTCAAAAATAAGGTCTCTACAAAGTTGTAGGGTTCACCCCCTCTGCTGCTTGCTTGGAAGCATACAATGATGTGTAAAAACTGCAGCTTTAAGTCACCAGAGTATAAGTTGTATGAGGAGATAAAAAGAAATCAACCTGGGCCAAATCCTGCTGCTGTAAATATGATGTTTCAAGCTGGACTACAAAATACACCAATGGGCAAAACACCAGGGCTAGATACTTTCTTGCAGCCACTGACATTCTGCCAACTAGCAGAACATCTATGCAAAGGGCCTCCAACACTGTAGGCAAAGCAGCTGTGAAGCTCAATGAAATGGACATGATAGACAAGCTGAAACTAGTCAAACAGATTAATGTCATGTGTGGTGTTCAGCATCCGGAGCAAATCAATGTTGCTTTTGACGCAAGATACAATGCCATTAGATTTGGACATGAAAAGAAACCTGGTCAAAGTTCATGGCAAGCTGTTGGAATTGCCTGCGAAACTCTTACAGAAAAGCAATACATTGTGGGGACTACAGTAGAAAAGAAGCTGTGTTGGACTGGAGCATGGTTGAAGGGGAAAGGTTTTGATGTGCAATGTAAAGGAGGCCATGTTGACTGCAGGAGGCCATGTTGACTGCACAGCAAATCTGCCACCAGCTGCACCACATTCAGAGTATGAAATGGCAAGAGAAATGGGAAAAAAGTGTGTGCTGCAAGAGATTCTCATTTGACATGCAACAACAGATGGAGATGCACAGGCTGCTGCTGGCTCCCAAGATGCTTACAACATTCTGCATCGAACGTGGGAAGTAGAAAGACTGTCGGAGCCCGTCCATTTGGGTCGTTTACAGTTCAAATGGTGTAATTCTGCAATATTTAGTGAAAACATGTTTCCAGGAATAAGAACAAGAGAAGGAAAAAGGCTCAAACAGAAAATTTTCAGGAAAGACATTAAAGCACGCTGCAGTTTGATCTTCAAGCAACTGATGGAGGACAATAGTGGTGATCTTACAAATATTAAATGTCAACTTCCCCAAGTACTGGATGCCACTCTGCGCTGTTATTCAGGGGACTGCTCAAAATGCCGGTATTATTCAAAGGTCTGTTGGGGAGGAAGTACTAGCAGCTGGTGGATTCGATCAGCATACCTGGGCCTTCATCAAGTGACTCATCTTAACATGACAGAAAATGGTAAGAATATCCTGCTAGAAGTTCTGAAAATGAAACTCTCCTGTTATGTTGTAGATAGATTGCGACTGAACACAAACACACAGAAATGTGAGGCTGTGAACAGATCAATCAGTGTTTCATTACCTAAAAATGGGAACTATTCCAGAAACTTTGAGGCAAGAGTGCATTCAACAATACACAGACTCAATAACAGCCTGGGATCATCACTGAAAAGAAAAGTGACACACTTGGGAGGGAAATTTTCAACAAGGACTCTGAGATCACGGGAGACAATGGATAAAGACTGCACTTACCATCAGTTGTATCAAAAGTGTCCATAAACCAGGCAACGTATTCTAGCAAGACGAGGAAATATGATACAGGCCCATCTGAGGTACAGGACTCAGCAAGGCAATAGGAAGTCTGACTACTGCAAGGGACTGCTAGACACCAAGGGCGATCACTCCTATGCACAGGTTTAGCAGGAGCCAGTGGACACTGCAGACAGAAAAGATTATCTTAATTGCATGTGCAAAATGACACTGCTCAAAGACACCATGAATAACACATGCTACAGAAGGGAAAACTGTAGTGGGGAAATCTGTAGGTAACACAATGCATGTTATAAGCAGTTGTGTTACTTACTACCACCTGATGAGACCTATGGAGAGATCGAAACAGTTTTCTCTGAATATGAAGACACAAATAAAGAAATTGAAAAGCAAAATTACTAAATTCTAAAATAAAATAACATTAAATGACTGAATAGCTGAATGAATAAATGAATGAATGAAGGAATGAATGAATGAATTGAAGGAAGGAAGGAAGAACGGAAGGAAGGAAGGAAGGAAGGAAGGAAGGAAGGAAATAATGTTTTTAAGCCAGCAGTGACATACCAGCATGGTCTACTAAAATAAAGACCACTTTCTTTTCTCCTTCTTACTCAAAACATGCATCCATCCATATGTCTATCATTAATGATAACAATTTTACAGGAATTTGAAGTTTAGTCAATACTGCCCTGACAGGCCATAGAACACAATGAATTTTATTATATAATCCCTACATTTGTTTCTTAGTACTGACCTTTCCACTGTGTGACAATCAATACAAATCATATGTTAATCAAAAAGACCTTCAAAGATGACTTCACGGCGATGTTCTTGTCAAAGATTCACCCTCATATTTTGGAAGGACTGGATTGTAAACAAAGCACCACGCAATGGAACACAGATTTCACTTCCGGATCATTACCAAGGCCTTATTACTCACTGTGCACTGTCGCCGAAATACACACAGACAACCACACCATAAGCTCATATTCTCAAGAATAAACAATTACCTTAAAACCCTACCAAAAATGTACAAATAAAACTCTTCTATCACCACCAAAATGAGAGAGGAAAGAATGTTCTAAAAATAGACTAGAGATACATTCGTGGTTAATGAACTGGAAGTACTAATTGTGACCCGATGCCTGACAGGGTCAGACAATTTCACCTCCATGGACAAAACTTCCATCCGTGATCAAATCAATGTCTCTTAAATACTGCTGCCATGTTTTAAGGAATTTCATCCTTGAATAGGACAGTTACAGGCTTTTATCTGACACCACTGTAACACAAGCACAAGCCATTTCCAAATGGTCGAATGTCAAAAATGCACTAAACTTAAAGTTTAATTGTGATTTTACTAATCAAGCTAAACACTTCAAATAAACTGTAATTAATTTTTAGTCCTAACACCAGTCTGGAAAGTACTAGAAATTAAACTTGACTGTTAAACTTTCCTAGAAAATTCAATTTTAAAAAATGATACATATTTTTATATAAAACTTAAATTTAACTTAAATTTTAATGAAAATGTAAAACCTGAAGTTGACAAATTTTATTCTGTGGCAAAGTCTCTAGATTCCTTTATCATGAACATTAATGGTTTTTCGTATTAGGTGTGAAGTAATTAAACCATGGCCTTTCAATCAAAGGTAACATCTGAAATCTGGTAGCATCTAAATACGCAAGCTAGGGGTACTAACCAAGTACATGACATCATTTTCAGCCATGAAGGAGAGGAGCCCTCATATGTTTGGCTTCCAATAGCATTGAGGAGTTGATGTAGTTCTCTGAAACTAAGCTAGCATGCCTTTTCCTAGTTATATAGGAGAGAGAGAGAGAGAGAGAGAGAGAGAGAGAGAGAGAGAGAGAGAGAGAGAGAGAGAGAGAGAGAGAGAGAGAGAGAGAATACTTCTTGTATTTTACATGCAGTTATTGTAACGGAAACCATGAAAGGGTACAAGATGAGGAAGACAACTTTATTTTAACCTGGATGTGTTCCACATAACAAAGGAGTCAGATATCTGACTGATGATACTCTACCAAGTTCCAGTGCTGCATCTCTTCTAGTGACCAGAAGAATGGATGCAGACAAGTTCTCTTTCATAGCAGTGACAAAGCCGACAAATGGAGGTCTCCAGTCAGTTCAGGCACCAGACTGTAATGGCACACCTGGGTCTGCAAAAATTCTGCGACCATCATCCAAAGTTAAACTGGACCTGAAAGAGACAGAATTGAATGAGCACGATGGGACACGTATCATCTGCATGAAAAAAAAAATGTTGAGATGTGGAATGATATCATTCATCACCATGGTAATCAAGTCAACATATGTGACAGACCAGAGTTCCAAATTGCTAATGAAAGAAAATGGGGACTTGCTTGGAAGCATACAATGATGTGTAAAAACTGCAGCTTTAAGTCACCAGAGTATAAGTTGTATGAGGAGATAAAAAGAAATCAACCTGGGCCAAATCCTGCTGCTGTAAATATGATGTTTCAAGCTGGACTACAAAATACACCAATGGGCAAAACACCAGGGCTAGATACTTTCTTGCAGCCACTGACATTCTGCCAACTAGCAGAACATCCATGCAAAGGGCCTCCAACACTGTAGGCAAAGCAGCTGTGAAGCTCAATGAAATGGACATGATAGACAAGCTGAAACCAGTCAAACAGATTAATGTCATGTGTGGTGTTCAGCATCCGGAGCAAATCAATGTTGCTTTTGACGCAAGATACAATGCCATTAGATTTGGACATGAAAAGAAACCTGGTCAAAGTTCATCGCAAGCTGTTGGAATTGCCTGCGAAACTCTTACAGAAAAGCAATACATTGTGGGGACTACAGTAGAAACGAAGCTGTGTTGGACTGGAGCATGGCTGAAGGGGAAAGGTTTTGATGTGCAATGTAAAGGAGGCCATGTTGACTGCAGGAGGCCATGTTGACTGCACAGCAAATCTGCCACCAGCTGCACCACATTCAGAGTATGAAATGGCAAGAGAAATGGGAAAAAAGTGTGTGCTGCAAGAGATTCTCATTTGACATGCAACAACAGATGGAGATGCACAGGCTGCTGCTGGCTTCCAAGATGCTTACAACATTCTGCATCCAACGTGGGAAGTAGAAAGACTGTCGGAGCCCGTCCATTTGGGTCGTTTACAGTTCAAATGGTGTAATTCTGCAATATTTAGTGAAAACATGTTTCCAGGAATAAGAACAAGGGAAGGAAAAAGGCTCAAACAGAAAATTTTCAGGAAAGACATTAAAGCACGCTGCAGTTTGATCTTCAAGCAACTGATGGAGGACAATAGTGGTGATGTTACAAATAGTAAATGTCAACTTCCCCAAGTACTGGATGCCACTCTGCGCTGTTATTCAGGGGACTGCTCAAAATGCCGGTAATATTCAAAGGTCTGTTGGGGAGGAAGTACTAGCAGCTGGTGGATTCGATCAGCATACCTGGGCCTTCATCAAGTGACTCATCTTAACATGACAGAAAATGATAAGAATATCCTGCTAGAATTTCTGAAAATGAAACTCTCCTGTTATGTTGTAGATAGATTGCGACTGAACACAAACACACAGAAATGTGAGGCTGTAAACAGATCAATCAGTGTTTCATTACCTAAAAATGGGAACTATTCCAGAAACTTTGAGGCAAGAGTGCATTCAACAATACACAGACTCAATAACAGCCTGGGATCATCACTGAAAAGAAAAGTGACACACTTGGGAGGGAAATTTTCAACAAGGGCTCTGAGATCACTGGAGACAATGGATAAAGACTGCACTTACCATCAGTTGTATCAAAAGTGTCCATAAACCAGGCAAGGTATTCTAGCAAGACGAGGAAATATGATACAGGCCCATCTGAGGTACAGGACTCAGTAAGGCAATAGGAAGTCTGACTACTGCAAGGGACTGCTAGACACCAAGGGCGATCACTCCTATGCACAGATTTAGCAGGAGCCAGTGGACACTGCAGATAGAAAAGATTATCTTAATTCCATGTGCAAAATGACACTGCTCAAAGTCACCATGAATAACACATGCTACAGAAGGGAAAACTGTAGTGGGGAAATCTGTAGGTAACACAATGCATGGTATAAGCAGTTGTGTTACTTACTACCACCTGATGAGACCTATGGAGAGATCGAAACAGTTTTCTCTGAATATGAAGACACAAATAAAGAAATTAAAAAGCAAAATTACTAAATTCTAAAATAAAATAACATTAAATGACTTACTAGCTGAATGAATGAATGAATGAATGAATGAATGAATGAATGAATGAATGAATGAATGAATGAATTGAAGGAAGAAAGGAAAGAAGGAAGGAAATAATGTTTTTAAGCCAGCACTGTCATAACAGCATGGTCTACTAAAATAAAGACCACTTTCTTTTCTCCTTCTTACTCAAAACATGCATCCATCCATATGTCTATCATTAATGATAACAATTTTACAGGAATTTAAAGTTTAGTCAATACTGCCCTGACAGGCCATAGAACACAATGAATTTTATTATATAATCCCTTCATTTGTTTCTTAGTACTGACCTTTCCACTGTGTGACAATCAATACAAATCATATGTTAATCAAAAATACCTTTAAAGATGACTTCACGGCGATGTTCTTTTCAAAGATTCACCCTCATATTTTGGAAAGACTGGATTGTAAACAAAGCACCACGCAATGGAACACAGATTTCACTTCCGGATCATTACCAAGGCCTTATTACTCACTGTGCACTGTCGCCGAAATACACACAGACAACCACACCATAAGCTCATATTCTCAAGAATAAACAATTACCTTTAAATCCCTACCAAATATGTACAAAAAACACTCTTCTATCACCACCAAAATGAGAGAGGAAAAAATGTTCTAAAAATAGACTAGAGCGAGATACATTCGTGGTTAATGAACTGGAAGTACTAATTGTGACCCGATGCCTGACAGGGTCAGACAATTTCACCTCCATGGACAAAACTTCCATCCGTGATCAAATCAATGTCTCTTAAATACTGCTGCCATGTTTTAAGGAATTTCATCCTTGAATAGGACAGTTACAGGCTTTTATCTGACACCATTGTAACACAAGCACAAGCCAATTCGAAATGGTCGAATGTCAAAAATGCACTAAATTTAAAGTTTAATTGTGATTTGCTAATCAAGCTAAACACTTCAAATAAACTGTAATTAGTTTTTAGTCCTAACACCAGTCTGGAAAGTACTAGAAATTAAACTTGGCTGTTAAACTTTCCTAGAAAATTCAATTTTAAAAAATGATACATATTTTTATATAAAACTTAAATTTAACTTAAATTTTAATGAAAATGTAAAACCTGAAGTTGACAAATTTTATTCTGTGGCAAAGTCTCTCCATTCCTTTATCATGAACAATAATGGTTTTTCGTATTAGGTGTGAAGTAATTAAACCATGGCCTTTCAATCAAAGGTAACATCTGAAATCTGGTAGCATCTAAATACGCAAGCTAGAGGTATTAACCAAGTACATGACATCATTTCCAGCCATGAAGGAGAGGAGCCCTCATATGTTTGGCTTCCAATTGTATTGAGGAGTTGATGTAGTTCTCTGAAACTAAGCTAGCATGCCTTTTCCTAGCTATATAAGTGAGAGAGAGAGAGAAAGAGAGAGAGAGAGAGAGAGAGAGAGAGAGAGAGAGACAGAGAGACAGAGAGACAGAGAATACTTCTTGCATTTTACATTCAGTTATTGTAACGGAAACCATGAAAGGGTACAAGAAGAGGAAGACAACTTTATTTTAACCTGGATGTGTTCCACATAACAAAGGAGTCAGATATCTGACTGATGATACTCTACCAAGTTCCAGTGCTGCATCTCTTCCAGTGACCAGAAGAATGGATGCAGACAAGTTCTCTCTCATAGCAGTGACAAAGCCGACAAATGGAGGTCTCCAGTCAGTCAGGCACCAGACTGTAATGGCACACCTGGGTCTGCAAAAATTCTGCGACCATCATCCAAAGTAAAACTGGACCTGAAAGAGACAGAATTGAATGAGCACGATGGGACACGTATCATCTGCATGAAAAAAGAATGTTGAGATGTGGAATGATATCATTCATCACCATGGTAATCAAGTCAACATATGTGACAGACCAGAGTTCCATATTGCTAATGAAAGAAAATGGGGACTTGCTTGGAAGCATACAATGATGTGTCAAATCTGCAGCTTTAAGTCACCAGAGTATAAGTTGTATGAGGGTATAAAAAGAAATCAACCTGGGCCAAATCCTGCTGCTGTAAATATGATGTTTCAAGCTGGACTACAAAATACACCAATGGGCAAAACACCAGGGCTAGATACTTTCTTGCAGCCACTGACATTCTGCCAACTAGCAGAACATCTATGCAAAGGGCCTCCAACACTGTAGGCAAAGCAGCTGTAAAGCTCAAATAAATGGACATGATAGACAAGCTGAAACTAGTCAAACAGATTAATGTCATGTGTGGTGTTCAGCATCCGGAGCAAATCAATGTTGCTTTTGACGCAAGATACAATGCCATTAGATTTGGACATGAAAAGAAACCTGGTCAAAGTTCATCGCAAGCTGTTGGAATTGCCTGCGAAACTCTTACAGAAAAGCAATACATTGTGGGGACTACAGTAGAAAAGAAGCTGTGTTGGACTGGAGCATGGCTGAAGGGGAAAGGTTTTGATGTGCAATGTAAAGGAGGCCATGTTGACTGCAGGAGGCCATGTTGACTGCACAGCAAATCTGCCACCAGCTGCACCACATTCAGAGTATGAAATGGCAAGAGAAATGGGAAAAAAGTTTGTGCTGCAAGAGATTCTCATTTGACATGCAACAACAGATGGAGATGCACAGGCTGCTGCTGGCTTCCAAGATGCTTACAACACTCTACATCCAACGTGGGAAGTAGAAAGACTGTCGGAGCCCGTCCATTTGGGTCGTTTACAGTTCAAATGGTGTAATTCTGCAATATTTAGTGAAAATATGTTTCCAGGAATAAGAACAAGGGAAGGAAAAGGCTGAAACAGAAAATTTTCAGGAAAGACATTAAAGCACGCTGCAGTTTGATCTTCAAGCAACTGATGGAGGACAATAGTGGCGATGTTACAAATATTAAATGTCAACTTCCCCAAGTACTGGATGCCACTCTGCGCTGTTATTCAAGGACTGCTCAAAATGCCGGTATTATTCAAAGGTCTGTTGGGGAGGAAGTACTAGCAGCTGGTGGATTCGATCAGCATACCTGGGCCTTCATCAAGTGACTCATCTTAACATGACAGAAAATGATAAGAATATCCTGCTAGAAGTTCTGAAAATGAAACTCTCCTGTTATGTTGTAGATAGATTGCGACTGAACACAAACACACAGAAATGTGAGGCTGTGAACAGATCAATCAGTGTTTCATTACCTAAAAATGGGAACTATTCCAGAAACTTTGAGGCAAGAGTGCATTCAACAATACACAGACTCAATAACAGCCTGGGATCATCACTGAAAAGAAAAGTGACACACTTGGGAGGGAAATTTTCAACAAGGACTCTGAGATCACTGGAGACAATGGATAAAGACTGCACTTACCATCAGTTGTATCAAAAGTGTCCATAAACCAGGCAAGGTATTCTAGCAAGACGAGGAAATATGATACAGGCCCATCTGAGGTACAGGACTCAGCAAGGCAATAGGAAGTCTGACTACTGCAAGGGACTGCTAGACACCAAGGGCGATCACTCCTATGCACAGGTTTAGCAGGAGCCAGTGGACACTGCAGATAGAAAAGATTATCTTAATTCCATGTGCAAAATGACACTGCTCAAAGACACCATGAATAACACATGCTACAGAAGGGAAAACTGTAGTGGGGAAATCTGTAGGTAACACAATGCATGTTATAAGCAGTTGTGTTACTTACTACCACCTGATGAGACCTATGGAGAGATCGAAACAGTTTTCTCTGAATATGAAGACACAAATAAAGAAATTGAAAAGCAAAATTACTAAATTCTAAAATGAAATAACATTAAATGACTGAATAGCTGAATGAATAAATGAATGAATGAATGAATGAATGAATGAATGAATTGAAGGAAGGAAGGAAGGACGGAAGGAAGGAAGGAAGGAAGGAAGGAAGGAAGGAAGGAAGGAAGGAGGGAAGGAAGGAAGGAAGGAAATAATGTTTTTAAGCCAGCATTGACATACCAGCATGGTCTACTAAAATAAAGACCACTTTCTTTTCTCCTTCTTACTCAAAACATGCATCCATCCATATGTCTATCATTAATGATAACAATTTTACAGGAATTTAAAGTTTAGTCAATACTGCCCTGACAGGCCATAGAACACAATGAATTTTATTATATAATCCCTTCATTTGTTTCTTAGTACTGACCTTTCCACTGTGTGACAATCAATACAAATCATATGTTAATCAAAAATACCTTTAAAGATGACTTCACGGCGATGTTCTTGTCAAAGATTCACCCTCATATTTTGGAAAGACTGGATTGTAAACAAAGCACCACGCAATGGAACACAGATTTCACTTCCGGATCATTACCAAGGCCTTATTACTCACTGTGCACTGTCGCCGAAATACACACAGTCAACCACACCATAAGCTCATATTCTCAAGAATAAACAATTACCTTTAAATCCCTACCAAATATCTACAAAAAACACTCTTCTATCACCACCAAAATGAGAGAGGAAAAAATGTTCTAAAAATAGACTAGAGCGAGATACATTCGTGGTTAATGAACTGGAAGTACTAATTGTGACCCGATGCCTGACAGGGTCAGACAATTTCACCTCCATGGACAAAACTTCCATCCGTGATCAAATCAATGTCTCTTAAATACTGCTGCCATGTTTTAAGGAATTTCATCCTTGAATAGGACAGTTACAGGCTTTTATCTGACACCACTGTAACACAAGCGCAAGCCATTTCCAAATGGTCGAATGTCAAAAATGCACTAAACTTAAAGTTTAATTGTGATTTTGCTAATCAAGCTAAACACTTCAAATAAACTGTAATTAGTTTTTAGTCCTAACACCAGTCTGGAAAGTACTAGAAATTAAACTTGACTGTTAAACTTTCCTAGAAAATTCAATTGTAAAAAATGATACATATTTTTATATAAAACTTAAATTTAACTTAAATTTTAATGAAAATGTAAAACCTGAAGTTGGCAAATTTTATTCTGTGGCAAAGTCTCTCCATTCCTTTATCATGAACATTAATGGTTTTTCGTATTAGGTGTGAAGTAATTAAACCATGGCCTTTCAATCAAAGGTAACATCTGAAATCTGGTAGCATCTAAATACGCAAGCTAGGGGTACTAACCAAGTACATGACATCATTTCCAGCCATGAAGGAGAGGAGCCCTCATATGTTTGGCTTCCAATAGCATTGAGGAGTTGATGTAGTTCTCTGAAACCAAGCTAGCATGCCTTTTCCTAGTTATATAGGTGAGAGAGAGACAGAGAGAGAGAGAGAGAGAAAGAGAGAGAGAGAGAGAGAGAGAGAGAGAGAGAGACAGAGAGACAGAGACAGAGAGAGAGAGAGAGAGAGAGAGAGAGAGAGAGAGAGAGAGAGAGAGGGAGAGAGAGAGAGAGAGAGAGATAGAGAGAGAGAATACTTCTTGTATTTTACATGCAGTTATTGTAACGGAAACCATGAAAGGGTACAAGAAGAGGAAGACAACTTTATTTTAACCTGGATGTGTTCCACATAACAAAGGAGTCAGATATCTGACTGATGATACTCTACCAAGTTCCAGTGCTGCATCTCTTCCAGTGACCAGAAGAATGGATGCAGACAAGTTCTCTCTCATAGCAGTGACAAAGCCGACAAATGAGGGTCTCCAGACAGTTCAGGCACCAGACTGTAATGGCACACCTGGGTCTGCAAATATTCTACGACCATCATCCAAAGCAAAATTGGACCTGAAAGAGACAGAACTGAATGAGCACCATGGGACATGTATCATCTGCATGAAAAAAAATGTTGAGATGTGGAATGATATCATTCATCGCCATGGTAATCAAGTCAGCATATGGGACAGACCAGAGTTCCAAATTGCTAATGAAAGAAAATGGGGACTTGCTTGGAAGCATACTATGATGTGTAAAAACTGCAGCTTAAAGTCACGAGAGTACAAGTTGTATGAGGAGATAAAAACAAATAAACCTGGGCCAAATCCTGCTGCTGTAAATATGATGTTTCAAGCTGGGCTACAAGATACACCAATGGGCAACACCAGGGTAGATACTTCCTTGCAGCCACGAACATTCTGCTGCCTAGCAAAACATCTATGCAAAGGGCCTCCAACACTGTAGGCAAAGCAACTGTAGAGCTCAATGAAATAGATATGATAGACAAGCTGAAACTATTCAGACAGGTTAATGTCATGCGTGGTGTTCAGCATCTGGAGCAAATAAATGTTGCTTTTGACGCAAGATACAATGCCATTAGATTTGGACATGAAAAGAAACCTGGTCAAAGTTCATGGCAAGCTGTTGGAATTGCCTGCGAAACTCTTACAGAAAAGCAATACATTGCGGGGACTACAGTAGAAAAGAAGCTGTGTTGGACTGGAGCATGGCTGAAGGGGAAAGGTTTTGATGTGCAATGTAAAGGAGGCCATGTTGACTGCAGGAGGCCATGTTGACTGCACAGCAAATCTGCCACCAGCTGCACCACATTCAGAGTATGAAATGGCAAGAGAAATGGGAAAAAAGTGTGTGCTGCAAGAGATTCTCATTTGACATGCAACAACAGATGGAGATGCACAGGCTGCTGCTGGCTTCCAAGATGCTTACAACACTCTACATCCAACGTGGGAAGTAGAAAGACTGTCGGAGCCCGTCCATTTGGGTCGTTTACAGTTCAAATGGTGTAATTCTGCAATATTTAGTGAAAACATGTTTCCAGGAATAAGAACAAGGGAAGGAAAAGGCTCAAACAGAAAATTTTCAGGAAAGACATTAAAGCACGCTGCAGTTTGATCTTCAAGCAACTGATGGAGGACAATAGTGGTGATGTTACAAATATTAGATGTCAACTTCCCCAAGTACTGGATGCCACTCTGCGCTGTTATTCAGGGGACTGCTCAAAATGCCGGTATTATTCAAAGGTCTGTTGGGGAGGAAGTACTAGCAGCTGGTGGATTCGATCAGCATACCTGGGCCTTCATCAAGTGACTCATCTTAACATGACAGAAAATGATCAGAATATCCTGCTAGAAGTTCTGAAAATGAAACTCTCCTGTTATGTTGAAGATAGATTGCGACTGAACACAAACACACAGAAATGTGAGGCTGTGAACAGATCAATCAGTGTTTCATTACCTAAAAATGGGAACTATTCCAGAAACTTTGAGGCAAGAGTGCATTCAACAATACACAGACTCAATAACAGCCTGGGATCATCACTGAAAAGAAAAGTGACACACTTGGGAGGGAAATTTTCAACAAGGACTCTGAGATCACTGGAGACAATGGATAAAGACTGCACTTACCATCAGTTGTATCAAAAGTGTCCATAAACCAGGCAAGGTATTCTAGCAAGACGAGGAAATATGATACAGGCCCATCTGAGGTACAGGACTCAGCAAGGCAATAGGAAGTCTGACTACTGCAAGGGACTGCTAGACACCAAGGGCGATCACTCCTATGCACAGGTTTAGCAGGAGCCAGTGGACACTGCAGATAGAAAAGATTATCTTAATTCCATGTGCAAAATGACACTGCTCAAAGACACCATGAATAACACATGCTACAGAAGGGAAAACTGTAGTGGGGAAATCTGTAGGTAACACAATGCATGTTATAAGCAGTTGTGTTACTTACTACCACCTGATGAGACCTATGGAGAGATCGAAACAGTTTTCTCTGAATATGAAGACACAAATAAAGAAATTGAAAAGCAAAATTACTAAATTCTAAAATGAAATAACATTAAATGACTGAATAGCTGAATGAATAAATGAATGAATGAATGAATGAATGAATGAATTGAAGGAAGGAAGGAAGGACGGAAGGAAGGAAGGAAGGAAGGAAGGAAGGAAGGAAGGAAGGAAATAATGTTTTTAAGCCAGCACTGACATACCAGCATGGTCTACTAAAATAAAGACCACTTTCTTTTCTCCTTCTTACTCAAAACATGCATCCATCCATATGTCTATCATTAATGATAACAATTTTACAGGAATTTAAAGTTTAGTCAATACTGCCCTGACAGGCCATAGAACACGATGAATTTTATTATATAATCCCTTCATTTGTTTCTTAGTACTGACCTTTCCACTGTGTGACAATCAATACAAATCATATGTTAATCAAGAATACCTTTAAAGATGACTTCACGGCGATGTTCTTGTCAAAGATTCACCCTCAAATTTTGGAAAGACTGGATTGTAAACAAAGCACCACGCAATGGAACACAGATTTCACTTCCGGATCATTACCAAGGCCTTATTACTCACTGTGCACTGTCGCCGAAATACACACAGACAGCTACACCATAAGCTCATATTCTCAAGAATAAACAATTACCTTTAAATCCCTACCAAATATGTACAAAAAACACTCTTCTATCACCACCAAAATGAGAGAGGAAAAAATGTTCTAAAAATAGACTAGAGCGAGATACATTCGTGGTTAATGAACTGGAAGTACTAATTGTGACCCGATGCCTGACAGGGTCAGACAATTTCACCTCCATGGACAAAACTTCCATCCGTGATCAAATCAATGTCTCTTAAATACTGCTGCCATGTTTTAAGGAATTTCATCCTTGAATAGGACAGTTACAGGCTTTTATCTGACACCACTGTAACACAAGCACAAGCCATTTCCAAATGGTCGAATGTCAAAAATGCACTAAACTTAAAGTTTAATTGTGATTTTGCTAATCAAGCTAAACACTTCAAATAAACTGTAATTAGTTTTTAGTCCTAACACCAGTCTGGAAAGTACTAGAAATTAAACTTGACTGTTAAACTTTCCTAGAAAATTCAATTTTAAAAATGATACATATTTTTATATAAAACTTAAATTTAACTTAAATTTTAATGAAAATGTAAAACCTGAAGTTGACAAATTTTATTCTGTGGCAAAGTCTCTAGATTCCTTTATCATGAACATTAATGGTTTTTCGTATTAGGTGTGAAGTAATTAAACCATGGCCTTTCAATCAAAGGTAACATCTGAAATCTGGTAGCATCTAAATACGCAAGCTAGGGGTACTAACCAAGTACATGACATCATTTCCAGCCATGAAGGAGAGGAGCCCTCATATGTTTGGCTTCCAATAGCATTGAGGAGTTGATGTAGTTCTCTGAAACCAAGCTAGCATGCCTTTTCCTAGTTATATAGGTGAGAGAGAGACAGAGAGAGAGAGAGAGAGAGAGAAAGAGAGAGAGAGAGAGAGAGAGAGAGAGAGAGAGAGAGAGAGAGAGAGAGAGAGAGAGAGAGAGAGAGAGAGAATACTTCTTGTATTTTACATGCAGTTATTGTAACGGAAACCATGAAAGGGTACAAGAAGAGGAAGACAACTTTATTTTAACCTGGATGTGTTCCACATAACAAAGGAGTCAGATATCTGACTGATGATACTCTACCAAGTTCCAGTGCTGCATCTCTTCCAGTGACCAGAAGAATGGATGCAGACAAGTTCTCTCTCATAGCAGTGACAAAGCCGACAAATGGAGGTCTCCAGTCAGTTCAGGCACCAGACTGCAATGGCACACCTGGGTCTGCAAAAATTCTGCGACCATCATCCAAAGTAAAACTGGACCTGAAAGAGACAGAATTGAATGAGCACGATGGGACACGTATCATCTGCATGAAAAAAGAATGTTGAGATGTGGAATGATATCATTCATCACCATGGTAATCAAGTCAACATATGTGACAGACCAGAGTTCCATATTGCTAATGAAAGAAAATGGGGACTTGCTTGGAAGCATACAATGATGTGTCAAATCTGCAGCTTTAAGTCACCAGAGTATAAGTTGTATGAGGGTATAAAAAGAAATCAACCTGGGCCAAATCCTGCTGCTGTAAATATGATGTTTCAAGCTGGACTACAAAATACACCAATGGGCAAAACACCAGGGCTAGATACTTTCTTGCAGCCACTGACATTCTGCCAACTAGCAGAACATCTATGCAAAGGGCCTCCAACACTGTAGGCAAAGCAGCTGTGAAGCGCAATGAAATGGACATGATAGACAAACTGAAACTAGTCAAACAGATTAATGTCATGTGTGGTGTTCAGCATCCGGAGCAAATCAATGTTGCTTTTGACGCAAGATACAATGCCATTAGATTTGGACATGAAAAGAAACCTGGTCAAAGTTCATCGCAAGCTATTGGAATTGCCTGCGAAACTCTTACAGAAAAGCAATACATTGTGGGGACTACAGTAGAAAAGAAGCTGTGTTGGACTGAGCATGGCTGAAGGGGAAAGGTTTTGATGTGCAATGTAAAGGAGGCCATGTTGACTGCAGGAGGCCATGTTGACTGCACAGTAAATCTGCCACCAGCTGCACCACATTCAGAGTATGAAATGGCAAGAGAAATGGGAAAAAAGTTTGTGCTGCAAGAGATTCTCATTTGACATGCAACAACAGATGGAGATGCACAGGCTGCTGCTGGCTTCCAAGATGATTACAACATTCTGCATCCAACGTGGGAAGTAGAAAGACCCCGTCCATTTGGGTCGTTTACAGTTCAAATGGTGTAATTCTGCAATATTTAGTGAAAACATGTTTCCAGGAATAAGAACAAGGGAAGGAAAAAGGGTCAAACAGAAAATTTTCAGGAAAGACAATAAAGCACGCTGCAGTTTGATCTTCAAGCAACTGATGGAGGACAATAGTGGTGATGTTACAAATATTAAATGTCAACTTCCCCAAGTACTGGATGCCATTCTGCGCTGTTATTCAGGGGACTGCTCAAAATGCCGGTATTATTCAAAGGTCTGTTGGGGAGAAAGTACTAGCAGCTGGTGGATTCGATCAGCATACCTGGGCCTTCATCAAGTGACTCATCTTAACATGACAGAAAATGATAAGAATATCCTGCTAGAAGTTCTGAAAATGAAACCCTCCTGTTATGTTGTAGATAGATTGCGACTGAACACAAACACACAGAAATGTGAGGCTGTAAACAGATCAATCAGTGTTTCATTACCTAAAAATGGGAACTATTCCAGAAACTTTGAGGCAAGAGTGCATTCAACAATACACAGACTCAATAACAGCCTGGGATCATCACTGAAAAGAAAAGTGACACACTTGGGAGGGGAATTTTCAACAAGGACTCTGAGATCACTGGAGACAATGGATAAAGACTGCACTTACCATCAGTTGTATCAAAAGTGTCCATAAACCAGGCAAGGTATTCTAGCAAGACGAGGAAATATGATACAGGCCCATCTGAGGTACAGGACGCAGCAAGGCAATAGGAAGTCTGACTACTGCAAGGGACTGCTAGACACCAAGGGCGATCACTCCTATGCACAGGTTTAGCAGGAGCCAGTGGACACTGCAGACAGAAAAGATTATCTTAATTCCATGTGCAAAATGACACTGCTCAAAGACACCATGAATAACACATGCTACAGAAGGGAAAACTGTAGTGGGGAAATCTGTAGGTAACACAACGCATGTTATAAGCAGTTGTGTTACTTACTACCACCTGATGAGACCTATGGAGAGATCGAAACAGTTTTCTCTGAATATGAAGACACAAATAAAGAAATTAAAATGCAAAATTACTAAATTCTAAAATAAAATAACATTAAATGACTGAATAGCTGAATGAATAAATGAATGAATGAATGAATGAATGAATGAATGAATGAATTGAAGGAAGGAAGGAAGGACGGAAGGAAGGAAGGAAGGAAGGAAGGAAGGAAGGAAGGAAGGAAGGAAGGAAGGAAGGAAGGAAATAATGTTTTTAAGCCAGCACTGACATACCAGCATGGTCTACTAAAATAAAGACCACTTTCTTTTCTCCTTCTTACTCAAAACATGCATCCATCCATATGTCTATCATTAATGATAACAATTTTACAGGAATTTAAAGTTTAGTCAATACTGCCCTGACAGGCCATAGAACACAATGAATTTTATTATATAATCCCTTCATTTGTTTCTTAGTACTGACCTTTCCACTGTGTGACAATCAATACAAATCATATGTTAATCAAAAATACCTTTAAAGATGACTTCACGGCGATGTTCTTGTCAAAGATTCACCCTCATATTTTGGAAAGACTGGATTGTAAACAAAGCACCACGCAATGGAACACAGATTTCACTTCCGGATCATTACCAACACCTTATTACTCACTGTGCACTGTTGCCGAAATACACACAGACAACCACACCATAAGCTCATATTCTCAAGAATAAACAATTACCTTTAAATCCCTACCAAAAATGTACAAATAAAACTCTTCTATCACCACCAAAATGAGAGAGGAAAAAATGTTCTAAAAATAGACTAGAGATACATTCGTGGTTAATGAACTGGAAGTACTAATTGTGACCCGATTCCTGACAGGGTCAGACAATTTCACCTCCATGGACAAAACTTCCATCCGTGATCAAATCAATGTCTCTTAAATACTGCTGCCATGTTTTAAGGAATTTCATCCTTGAATAGGACAGTTACAGGCTTTTATCTGGCACCACTGTAACACAAGCACAAGCCAATTCCAAATGGTCGAATGTCAAAAATGCACTAAACTTAAAGTTTAATTGTGATTTTGCTAATCAAGCTAAACACTTCAAATAAACTGTAATTAGTTTTTAGCCCTAACACCAGTCTGGAAAGTACTAGAAATTAAACTTGACTGTTAAACTTTCCTAGAAAATTCAATTTTAACAAATGATACATATTTTTATATAAAACTTAAATTTAACTTAAATTTTAATGAAAATGTAAAACCTGAAGTTGACAAATTTTATTCTGTGGCAAAGTCTCTCCATTCCTTTATCATGAACATCAATGGTTTTCCTTATCAGGTATGAAGTAATTAAACCATGGCCTTTCAATCACAGGTAACATCTGAAATCAGGTAGCATCTAAATACACAAGCTAGGGGTACTAACCAATTACATGACATTATTTCCACCCATGAAGGGGAGGAGCCCTCATATGTTTGGCTTCCAATAGTATTGAAGAGTTGATGCAGTTCTCTGAAACTAAGCTAGCATGCCTTTTCCTATTTATATAAGTGAGACAGAGAGAGAGAGAGAGAATACTTCTTGTATTTTACATGCAGTTATTGTAACGGAAACCATGAAAGGGTACAAGAAGAGGAAGACTACATTTTTAAAACCTGGATCTATTCCACATAACAAAGGAGTCAGATATCTGACTGATGATACTCTACCAAGTTCCAGTGCTGCATCTCTTCCAGTGACCAGAAGAATGGATGCAGACAAGTTCTCTCTCATAGCAGTGACAAAGCCGACAAATGGAGGTCTCCAATCAGTTCAGGCACCAGACTGTAATGGCACACCTGGGTCTGCAAAAATTCTGCGACCATCATCCAAAGTAAAACTGGACCTGAAAGAGACAGAATTGAATGAGCACGATGGGACACGTATCATCTGCATGAAGAAAAAAAAATGTTGAGATGTGGAATGGTATCATTCATCACCATGGTAATCAAGTCAACATATGTGACAGACCAGAGTTCCAAATTGCTAATGAAAGAAAATGGGGACTTGCTTGGAAGCATACAATGATGTGTAAAAACTGCAGCTTTAAGTCACCAGAGTATAAGTTGTATGAGGAGATAAAAAGAAATCAACCTGGGCCAAATCCTGCTGCTGTAAATATGACGTTTCAAGCTGGACTACAAAATACACCAATGGGCAAAACACCAGGGCTAGATACTTTCTTGCAGCCACTGACATTCTGCCAACTAGCAGAACATCCATGCAAAGGGCCTCCAACACTGTAGGCAAAGCAGCTGTGAAGCTCAATGAAATGGACATGATAGACAAGCTGAAACTAGTCAAACAGATTAATGTCATGTGTGGTGTTCAGCATCCGGAGCAAATCAATGTTGCTTTTGACGCAAGATACAATGCCATTAGATTTGGACATGAAAAGAAACCTGGTCAAAGTTCATGGCAAGCTGTTGCAATTGCCTGCGAAACTCTTACAGAAAAGCAATACATTGTGGGGACTACAGTAGAAAAGAAGCTGTGTTGGACTGGAGCATGGCTGAAGGGGAAAGGTTTTGATGTACAATGTAAAGGAGGCCATGTTGACTGCAGGAGGCCATGTTGACTGCACAGCAAATCTGCCACCAGCTGCACCACATTCAGAGTATGAAATGGCAAGAGAAATGGGAAAAAAGTTTGTGCCGCAAGAGATTCTCATTTGACATGCAACAACAGATGGAGATGCACAGGCTGCTGCTGGCTTCCAAGATGATTACAACATTCTGCATCCAACGTGGGAAGTAGAAAGACCCCGTCCATTTGGGTCGTTTACAGTTCAAATGGTGTAATTCTGCAATATTTAGTGAAAACATGTTTCCAGGAATAAGAACAAGGGAAGGAAAAAGGCTCAAACAGAAAATTTTCAGGAAAGACATTAAAGCACGCTGCAGTTTGATCTTCAAGCAACTGATGGAGGACAATAGTGGTGATGTTACAAATATTAAATGTCAACTTCCCCAAGTACTGGATGCCACTCTGCGCTGTTATTCAGGGGACTGCTCAAAATGCCGGTATTATTCAAAGGTCTGTTGGGGAGGAAGTACTAGCAGCTGGTGGATTCGATCAGCATACCTGGGCCTTCATCAAGTGACTCATCTTAACATGACAGAAAATGATAAGAATATCCTGCTAGAAGTTCTGAAAATGAAACTCTCCTGTTATGTTGTAGATAGATTGCGACTGAACACAAACACACAGAAATGTGAGGCTGTAAACAGATCAATCAGTGTTTCATTACCTAAAAATGGGAACTATTCCAGAAACTTTGAGGCAAGAGTGCATTCAACAATACACAGACTCAATAACAGCCTGGGATCATCACTGAAAAGAAAAGTGACACACTTGGGAGGGAAATTTTCAACAAGGACTCTGAGATCACTGGAGACAATGGATAAAGACTGCACTTACCATCAGTTGTATCAAAAGTGTCCATAAACCAGGCAAGGTATTCTAGCAAGACGAGGAAATATGATACAGGCCCATCTGAGGTACAGGACTCAGCAAGGCAATAGGAAGTCTGACTACTGCAAGGGACTGCTAGACACCAAGGGCGATCACTCCTATGCACAGGTTTAGCAGGAGCCAGTGGACACTGCAGATAGAAAAGATTATCTTAATTCCATGTGCAAAATGACACTGCTCAAAGACACCATGAATAACACATGCTACAGAAGGGAAAACTGTAGTGGGGAAATCTGTAGGTAACACAATGCATGTTATAAGCAGTTGTGTTACTTACTACCACCTGATGAGACCTATGGAGAGATCGAAACAGTTTTCTCTGAATATGAAGACACAAATAAAGAAATTACAAAGCAAAATTACTAAATTCTAAAATAAAAAAACATTAAATGACTGAATAGCTGAATGAATGAATGAATGAATGAATGAATGAATGAATGAATGAATGAATGAATGAATTAAAGGAAGGAAGGAAGGAAGGAAGGAAGGAAGGAAATAATGTTTTTAAGCCAGCACTGTCATACCAGCATGGTCTACTAAAATAAAGACCACTTTTTTTTCTCCTTCTTACTCAACACATGCATCCATCCATATTCTGTAATCACTATTATGTGCTGGGACTGAATTTAAAAATATTTTCGCTGACAGGCTTTGAAAAGAATCCTGCATTGCAACTTTTTTATGTTTTAGGAATACATTGCTGCTAATAATAATGAATGTCATCTCCAAGAGATACCATTTCTGTCAATTTATGGTGAGAAAAATCATTTTTAAATTATTTTGAAAAAAAATGAATTAAATTTTTTTAAAAAATAAAATGTTTAAACTTTTAATTATATTTTCTACTTGTTACAGTCAATTTACACAAGGTGTGAAAATTTCATGTGTCTATCATTAATGATAACAATTTTACAGCAATTTAAAGTTTAGTCAACACTGCCCTGACAGGCCATAGAACACAATGAATTTTATTATATATTCCCTACATTTGTTTCTTAGTACTGACCTTTCCACTGTGTGACAATCAATACAAATCATATGTTAATCAAACATACCTTCAAAGATGACTTCACGGCGATGTTCTTGTCAAAGGTTCACCCGCAGTTTTTGGAAAGACTGGATTGTAAACAAAGCACCACGCAATGGAACACAGATTTCACTTCTGGATCATTACCAAGGCCTTATTACTCACTGTGCACTGTCGCCGAAATACACACAGACAACCACACCATAAGCTCATATTCTCAAGAATAAACAATTACCTTTAAATCCCTACCAAAAATGTACAAATAAAACTCTTCTATCACCACCAAAATGAGAGAGGAAAAAATGTTCTAAAAATAGACTAGAGATACATTCGTGGTTAATGAACTGGAAGTACTAATTGTGACCCGATGCCTGACAGGGTCAGACAATTTCACCTCCATGGACAAAACTTCCATCCGTGATCAAATCAATGTCTCTTAAATACTGCTGCCATGTTTTAAGGAATTTCATCCTTGAATAGGACAGTTACAGGCTTTTATCTGACACCACTGTAACACAAGCACAAGCCATTTCCAAATGGTCGAATGTCAAAAATGCACTAAACTTAAAGTTTAATTGTGATTTTGCTAATCAAGCTAAACACTTCAAATAAACTGTAATTAGTTTTTAGTCCTAACACCAGTCTGGAAAGTACTAGAAATTAAACTTGACTGTTAAACTTTCCTAGAAAATTCAATTTTAAAAATGATACATATTTTTATATAAAACTTAAATTTAACTTAAATTTTAATGAAAATGTAAAACCTGAAGTTGACAAATTTTATTCTGTGGCAAAGTCTCTCCATTCCTTTATCATGAACATCAATGGTTTTCCTTATCAGGTATGAAGTAATTAAACCATGGCCTTTCTATCAAAGGTAACATCTGAAATCAGGTAGCATCTAAATACACAAGCTAGGGGTACTAACCAATTACATGACATTATTTCCACCCATGAAGGGGAGGAGCCCTCATATGTTTGGCTTCCAATAGTATTGAAGAGTTGATGCAGTTCTCTGAAACTAAGCTAGCATGCCTTTTCCTAGTTATATAAGTGAGACAGAGAGAGAGAGAGAATACTTCTTGTATTTTACATGCAGTTATTGTAACGGAAACCATGAAAGGGTACAAGAAGAGGAAGACTACATTTTTAAAACCTGGATCTATTCCACATAACAAAGGAGTCAGATATCTGACTGATGATACTCTACCAAGTTCCAGTGCTGCATCTCTTCCAGTGACCAGAAGAATGGATGCAGACAAGTTCTCTCTCATAGCAGTGACAAAGCCGACAAATGGAGGTCTCCAATCAGTTCAGGCACCAGACTGTAATGGCACACCTGGGTCTGCAAAAATTCTGCGACCATCATCCAAAGTAAAACTGGACCTGAAAGAGACAGAATTGAATGAGCACGATGGGACACGTATCATCTGCATGAAAAAAAAAATGTTGAGATGTGGAATGATATCATTCATCACCATGGTAATCAAGTCAACATATGTGACAGACCAGAGTTCCAAATTGCTAATGAAAGAAAATGGGGACTTGCTTGGAAGCATACAATGATGTGTAAAAACTGCAGCTTTAAGTCACCAGAGTATAAGTTGTATGAGGAGATAAAAAGAAATCAACCTGGGCCAAATCCTGCTGCTGTAAATATGATGTTTCAAGCTGGACTACAAAATACACCAATGGGCAAAACACCAGGGCTAGATACTTTCTTGCAGCCACTGACATTCTGCCAACTAGCAGAACATCTATGCAAAGGGCCTCCAACACTGTAGGCAAAGCAGCTGTGAAGCTCAATGAAATGGACATGATAGACAAACTGAAACTAGTCAAACAGATTAATGTCATGTGTGGTGTTCAGCATCCGGAGCAAATCAATGTTGCTTTGACGCAAGATACAATGCCATTAGATTTGGACATGAAAAGAAACCTGGTCAAAGTTCATGGCAAGCTGTTGGAATTGCCTGCGAAACTCTTACAGAAAAGCAATACATTGTGGGGACTACAGTAGAAAAGAAGCTGTGTTGGACTGGAGCATGGCTGAAGGGGAAAGGTTTTGATGTGCAATGTAAAGGAGGCCATGTTGACTGCAGGAGGCCATGTTGACTGCACAGTAAATCTGCCACCAGCTGCACCACATTCAGAGTATGAAATGGCAAGAGAAATGGGAAAAAAGTTTGTGCTGCAAGAGATTCTCATTTGACATGCAACAACAGATGGAGATGCACAGGCTGCTGCTGGCTTCCAAGATGATTACAACATTCTGCATCCAACGTGGGAAGTAGAAAGACTGTCGGAGCCCGTCCATTTGGGTCGTTTACAGTTCAAATGGTGTAATTCTGCAATATTTAGTGAAAACATGTTTCCAGGAATAAGAACAAGAGAAGGAAAAAGGCTCAAACAGAAAATTTTCAGGAAAGACATTAAAGCACGCTGCAGTTTGATCTTCAAGCAACTGATGGAGGACAATAGTGGTGATGTTACAAATATTAAATGTCAACTTCCCCAAGTACTGGATGCCACTCTGCGCTGTTATTCAGGGGACTGCTCAAAATGCCGGTATTATTCAAAGGTCTGTTGGGGAGGAAGTACTAGCAGCTGGTGGATTCGATCAGCATACCTGGGCCTTCATCAAGTGACTCATCTTAACATGACAGAAAATGATAAGAATATCCTGCTAGAAGTTCTGAAAATGAAACTCTCCTGTTATGTTGTAGATAGATTGCGACTGAACACAAACACACAGAAATGTGAGGCTGTGAACAGATCAATCAGTGTTTCATTACCTAAAAATGGGAACTATTCCAGAAACTTTGAGGCAAGAGTGCATTCAACAATACACAGACTCAATAACAGCCTGGGATCATCACTGAAAAGAAAAGTGACACACTTGGGAGGGAAATTTTCAACAAGGACTCTGAGATCACTGGAGACAATGGATAAAGACTGCACTTACCATCAGTTGTATCAAAAGTGTCCATAAACCAGGCAACGTATTCTAGCAAGACGAGGAAATATGATACAGGCCCATCTGAGGTACAGGACTCAGCAAGGCAATAGGAAGTCTGACTACTGCAAGGGACTGCTAGACACCAAGGGCGATCACTCCTATGCACAGGTTTAGCAGGAGCCAGTGGACCCTGCAGACAGAAAAGATTATCTTAATTCCATGTGCAAAATGACACTGCTCAAAGACACCATGAATAACACATGCTACAGAAGGGAAAACTGTAGTGGGGAAATCTGTAGGTAACACAATGCATGTTATAAGCAGTTGTGTTACTTACTACCACCTGATGAGACCTATGGAGAGATCGAAACAGTTTTCTCTGAATATGAAGACACAAATAAAGAAATTAAAAAGCAAAATTACTAAATTCTAAAATAAAATAACATTAAATGACTGAATAGCTGAATGAATAAATGAATGAATGAATGAATGAATGAATGAATGAATTGAAGGAAGGAAGGAAGGACGGAAGGAAGGAAGGAAGGAAGGAAGGAAGGAAGGAAGGAAATAATGTTTTTAAGCCAGCACTGACATACCAGCATGGTCTACTAAAATAAAGACCACTTTCTTTTCTCCTTCTTACTCAAAACATGCATCCATCCATATGTCTATCATTAACGATAACAATTTTACAGGAATTTAAAGTTTAGTCAATACTGCCCTGACAGGCCATAGAACACAATGAATTTTATTATATAATCCCTTCATTTGTTTCTTAGTACTGACCTTTCCACTGTGTGACAATCAATACAAATCATATGTTAATCAAAAATACCTTTAAAGATGACTTCACGGCGATGTTCTTGTCAAAGATTCACCCTCATATTTTGGAAAGACTGGATTGTAAACAAAGCACCACGCAATGGAACACAGATTTCACTTCCGGATCATTACCAAGGCCTTATTACTCACTGTGCACTGTCGCCGAAATACACACAGACAACCACACCATAAGCTCATATTCTCAAGAATAAACAATTACCTTTAAATCCCTACCAAAAATGTACAAATAAAACTCTTCTATCACCACCAAAATGAGAGAGGAAAAAATGTTCTAAAAATAGACTAGAGATACATTCGTGGTTAATGAACTGGAAGTACTAATTGTGACCCGATGCCTGACAGGGTCAGACAATTTCACCTCCATGGACAAAACTTCCATCCGTGATCAAATCAATGTCTCTTAAATACTGCTGCCATGTTTTAAGGAATTTCATCCTTGAATAGGACAGTTACAGGCTTTTATCTGACACCATTGTAACACAAGCACAAGCCATTTCCAAATGGTCGAATGTCAAAAATGCACTAAACTTAAAGTTTAATTGTGATTTTGCTAATCAAGCTAAACACTTCAAATAAACTGTAATTAGTTTTTAGTCCTAACACCAGTCTGGAAAGTACTAGAAATTAAACTTGACTGTTAAACTTTCCTAGAAAATTCAATTTTAAAAAATGATACATATTTTTATATAAAACTTAAATTTAACTTAAATTTTAATGAAAATGTAAAACCTGAAGTTGACAAATTTTATTCTGTGGCAAAGTCTCTCCATTCCTTTATCATGAACATCAATGGTTTTCCTTATCAGGTATGAAGTAATTAAACCATGGCCTTTCAATCAAAGGTAACATCTGAAATCAGGTAGCATCTAAATACACAAGCTAGGGGTACTAACCAATTACATGACATTATTTCCACCCATGAAGGGGAGGAGCCCTCATATGTTTGGCTTCCAATAGTATTGAAGAGTTGATGTAGTTCTCTGAAACTAAGCTAGCATGCCTTTTCCTAGTTATATAAGTGAGACAGAGAGAGAGAGAATACTTCTTGTATTTTACATGCAGTTATTGTAACGGAAACCATGAAAGGGTACAAGAAGAGGAAGACAACATTTTTAAAACCTGGATCTATTCCACATAACAAAGGAGTCAGATATCTGACTGATGATACTCTACCAAGTTCCAGTGCTGCATCTCTTCCAGTGACCAGAAGAATGGATGCAGACAAGTTCTCTCTCATAGCAGTGACAAAGCCGACAAATGGAGGTCTCCAATCAGTTCAGGCACCAGACCGTAATGGCACACCTGGGTCTGCAAAAATTCTGCGACCATCATCCAAAGTAAAACTGGACCTGAAAGAGACAGAATTGAATGAGCACGATGGGACACGTATCATCTGCATGAAGAAAAAAAAA
>JAECUM010033983.1:0-11976 GCA_016617855.1 Megalonaias nervosa
CATACATAAACAGATACAAGAATTGAATTAGTCTACTTAATGAGGATTTATTCCATAATGATTCTAACAAGGGTTCGATGCATTTTTGTCAAAAAGGCCCAAGTCCAAACAGTTACAAAAAATACGTTTCTAAATTTAATAACCCCCCCGCCCCCCCCCCCCAAAACAAACTTCCCTTAACGGCATGGAAATCTATCAGATCATCAACGTGAGATACAATCATACCAATTAATTGTCATTTAGCTAAAAAGCGTTTTTGCTTAAATTCATGTTAATATTATTTCTGCCAATAGTCCAACAGGTTTGAAACAATATTTATTCCAAACTGACTGTTTGCACGGGAACCATTTGTGGGTAATAAATTGCGTTTGGACAGATTTATGCTAACAATAATAAAATGCAATGAACTCCGCCTGCATCTAAATCAATATCTAAGGATAAACGCAAATAGCTTTTTACTAAAACTATTTAATGTGAATTGGACATGACATCTGCTTCGAAGAAAATCATTTAAATAAACAAAACTGAAGCACATATTCGACAATGATTAAATTGCCAACTGATCTTCTCCTTTATGTTGGCGTTTGAAAATAACCATCTAATTTTCATGAAGTACACATATGCAACTACATATGTGTTTTGAGTTTCCTCTATTCGCTATTTTCCAGGTTTACACAGACCGATATATCTGTTCCTTGCATGTGCGCACAATTATGTTCGCATATTTTCATCTGCAAGTCCTCAATCAATCTTGAATGATGAATGTAAGTAACTGCAATAGGGATCAATAAACTACAGTTACTACTTTGTAGTTCCTTTCCTTCCATGTTTTGTTTCTTTGATCACGCATAAATGAACATCGCTGCGAATTGAATATACCCAAGTTACTTATAATACAATAATTTCGATGAAAATAGCGTAAATGAATGTTTTGATTAGATACGATTTTGTGGTTAATACACGATACATATGAAGATTATGTCTTGTGTTATTTATATTTAATTTTTTTTTGTGGGGGGCATTTTTCAATGATTATATCTTATGTATATCTGTATTTTTGTAACTGACCTTAGTCCAAAATCAAGTTAATGGTGTGCCTTACTAGTGATATTTATTTTGTAAACAACATTATAATAGCTAATATTTCCCTATGATTATAGATTAAATATTCAGATCATTATTATTTGTAAACATGTTAACTTCAGTTTGAGTTATAGATATAGTCTTGATTCTGACGTTAGAAAGTTCCAGAAAAGACATTTTCCATTAATTTGACGGAAAATGGTGATTGCCACCTAGGTCAAGTGCAGGTATGTATAAAATTGTTTACTTAAGGATTATTTGCTCCTGCATTAACATCCAAAGCGGAATGAGTCTTATTGTTGAGTTCAGTTTTTAGTTTGGGTGGATTTATTTATTTCAATTATTCACTGGAATTACAAAGTGCTCAGTAATTCCTCGGACTGAAACATTCATTTGGAATCATAGTGAGTTCAATCAAGGGCATTTTGGATTCTATTATTAAGATACATCAAACGACTGTCAGCACATCGCCACATTCCAGGCCATTGACACATTAGCACACTCGAGACTACAGACACATCAACACATTCATTATTTGAAAGTTATTTGGAACACCACTGGAATTCAATTGGAACACAATACATTTAGATTTCTGATAAAAGTTTTAGGACTATTTAGAACTTTTAGGACTATTTGGGATTTAATTCACAATACTGTAAGTTCTTGTTAAATTTTCATTTGTATTTTAGGGAAATAAATTTTTTGCTGAATTTTACAAAACTTGTTGGTTTTCCTCTTTTCTGTTACTTAGTTTAAGACCATAGAGTCGTACCACCTGTTATTTCTCGTCTTTGGCAAGCGTCGCGGTCAAATGTGCCAGTGTTTGTGATCATGCTTTTCTTTCCACGTGTTTGAAGCTACGTATCAGTTCATGGCTGATTGATGCATTATCTCCTTGGTAATGCAATTAATACTCATAAAACGAGAGATAGTAATTCCTAACGACATTTGTAATTCGTAATTTTTTGTTTGTTTGACGACTTGCTAAAGGAAGTCAAATATGCCTTCGTAAAAATGTGTTAAGTGTTTTTGCTAAATGTAACATTGCCCATGCTCACTTGCACTTTCGTTATAAAATCTCACGTTTCTGATGTGCGTAGATTTTGCCACAGGGGCTCGTTACAAAAGAAATTAAAAGTATCGGTCAGTGGATTGAGGGCTTATGGCCGGGGTGGGTGAGTTGGGTTTCCAAACCTGTAACAATACAACACAGGTGAAGACACGCATTCGCATCCCTCGGTATTTCCAAACCCTGCTAGCTTGTTTTGTTTTCGTCTCCAAATGGGAAACCTATGTTAGCTGTAATAAAAGATGAACCAATTTTCAAAACATCTCATTATACCTCGTTCAGTTCATGATATAGGGCCTATTGGAGAAAATTCGACAGTTTCTAAGAATGAGATGCACCTGGGACGGAAGTTCGGATAGTCTTTCATTTCACTCTTGACGGAAATAAATTCACCAAAATTTGTACGTTAATTACAATGTATAATATTTACTGCGGATTAGAGGTTGTTCTGAACTTACCTTTCCGTCAAGGGTGAAATCAAAGATTCCGATCGCTAATCGCAACTTCCGTGGGTGAAGGTTAGTACATAACAATATTTCTTCTGTATAGGCTTACCACGTAAAATTTGGTTTTCATGAAGAATACTCAAGTAAAGTTTACATGTAGCACATTTTGTGTTGCCAGTTTCGACATAAATGACAGAGAACGAAAAACAAATGTTACGGCATGAAACTATATTTGTGGTTTGTAAAAAAGGTCAGCCTCTCCCCCCCCCTTTGCTGAGCAAAGAAGTCAACGTCTAAAGAAAGTCTTGTTAAACTTTTAGAACAACATTGAAATATTGCTATATTGCATGCACAAATCGGGTCATCTATACATGTATACATACACGCATACCCTAATTAAATTAGTCTGCCTAATGTTTTTTTTTTTCCATGATGGTTCTAACAAGGTTTACTAGCATTTTCGTCATTTATCTATGTTGAGTATTTTTGCTTAAAATCGTTCTAACATAGTCAGTGCAACGAGTTAAAAAAATGTGTTATATATTTTGAAAAATGCTAAAAAGGCATGAAATTCTGATAAAATACTCGACATTTGGATACAGATATGTTAGACACATGCTCTTTCTCTACGCTGGCTGATTTTTTGTGAAATTTGACCAACAAGCATCTTAGGACGGATGGATAGACGTACCTACTTAAGGACGGACGAACGGACAAGAAATAATCAAGATGCCGCCGCTGCGAATAGTGGTTTCAAAACTCCATTTTGTGTGTAACTTCGTGCACACAGGAAGCCAAATTTTGCGGTATTATAACATAAGTCAGTTGTTTTTCACTAAAAGTGATAAAAAAAGGTTATATTATCAAAGCTACCGTATGTACTCGCTTGTTAAGTCCAGCCCGACTGCAACTGCACAGACACAGAACTGCCTCAGCTTTATATATCGGCAGATCTGGATCTGTGCAGTTTGTAAGGAGGAATCAGTAGAATAAACAACACAGATCATGTCTATGTTGTTTTCAGTTGGACAAACTTGTAACAGAGTATAGAACTGTATACAATGTAGAGACAATTCGTTTCAAATAAAAATTTCGAGGTAATGCCGTTCTTTCTTCCGCTGATAAATATACAGCTATATAGTAGATAATCTAAAACAGCAAATTCATATGATAGAAATGTGTGTGTGTGTGTGTGTGTGTGTGTGTGTGTGTGTGTGTGTGTGATTTGGATTTTTAACGTAGCTTTAACAATTTTCAGTCATATCGCTACGATATTTGCAGTGTGACAGTTTATAGTGATGTCTAGCACTGGGGCATTATGACGCAGACAAGTAGCATGATGTCCCACACAGTCACATTATCCTGACACAAGGCCGACCAGTCCTAACACTAACCTCTCAATGCTGAGCGCCTAGCGAGGCAGCTGCTTGTACTATTTTTATAAGTCTTTGGTATGACTCGGCGGGGGTTCGAACCCGCGACCTCCCGCATTCGAGGAGGACGCTCTAACCACTAGGTCACTGAAGCGGTCAAGCTAGAAATGTTAAAGGAATATCTGAGCTTTATTACAGCTCTAAAATTAATAAATACCAAAATCTTTTTGTTATTTGCGATTCGAACACGGCTAAAACACATGCAAGGCTAAATGCTTGTCCATCTAAGAACAATTTTGTAATTTGTAAATTTGTAACGTAGATTACAATCTGTTAAACAAAATGTTAATCTTTGATTCATTTTCAGGCGATACTTTGAAATTACGCACATATCATCCTACGTGCACATGTTCTTTCATTGGGCAAATTATATCTGTATAAAAGATACCCGTGATGCAGCTGGCGTTTGCAGTCACTTGCAATTACCTGTACCTTTTCCTGTACATTTCTGCAAAGAAAAAATTAGAACATCGATATCATCTGGATCCACTTTTTCTATTTTGCCAACATATAACCGTTGTTAATATGCTGCTCGACGTCATGGCCAACATGTTGGTGTTTCGTTCGGTCTGATCGACCTAGAAAAGGCGTTTTTTTTTTTTGGGTTTCCAGAGTAGCTGCTTGATTGGCCTTCAGGAGAAGCTGCTGATTCTTGATTTGGCCCTCGGGAGTAGCTGCTATTTCTTGATTGGCCGTTGGGAGTAGCTACTACTTCTTGATTGGCCGCCGGGAGTAGCTACTACTTTTGGCATATACACTGGTGTTTAGATATACATTAGTTCCAGCTAAGTTCATTGATCTCATGCGACAGGAAGTGTCGAATGAAATGAGCTCTGGATTTCTGATGTAAATTTTAAACATAGATTTGACTATCTTGTTTGAAACTTATAGGGGCTCGAACCTTTTCCGTTCGTTCTGTTGCCATTCTATAAACTTTAGATGCCCCCTTTTCAATGCAGTTTCCGCTGTTTGAAGGGCCGTTGTCTAGCTTCTTTTAGCCACGAGATGCCCCTTGGCATCGACTGGATTAAGATATGTACCTCCTTCGCGATTTTAATTATCTTCCTTCAGGCTCTTGATTTCTTGTTGTAGTCTGGATCCTGCGCTAGTCTTTTTTGTGTGCTGGCCTTCTCACTGACGGAAAAGGTAATTTAACAACCAAATTACGGCTGGAAGTTAGGCAGTCACTGTACTGCTGATTAAGTTCTCTCTCTCTCTCTCTCTCTCTCTCTCTCAGTAATACTTCATGCATTCATCTGTTTACTTCTTGCTGCCTTTCTTTCTTCTCTCTGTGCTTTTATACCCAGGGTCAAACCTGTGCTCGTGTCTTTTACATGTATCTTACTTCATTCTGATATTCGCTTGTATTGATTTCTGAGTCTTTCTTTCTCCATCTTCAATTATTCATCTTTGTTTTCTCTTTTATTCTGCCTGCAGTTTCTCTAAATCTATGCTCTCTTTTTCCCCATTCTTTGATCCCTGAAAAGACTTGATATTTGTTTTAGCAATTATTTCTTCGCTCACGTTTTGAGTTGCATTTTCATCAATAAAGATACATAAGTGACAAACGCACTCATATTACTACTTCCGCGATTGCCGTTTTTAAAATATATAATTAAAACAGAACCATATTCTCTGTTTCTCTGAATTAAGCTCATCTGCAAATAACATAGACCCAAACTTGTCATAACAAAAGATGCTGACATGATAGAATTTGTTGTTCGTTATAAGAAAAGTCAAGAACAAAAACTTCGATTTGCTGGTACATTATGCAGTAGCATACTAGGAAGTATGTTTGTCTATTATTCAGTAAATACAGCAATATGACCAAGCAAGATATATAAAGTACAGCCTCAGTATATGCTGCAAGGTAACCGATTAATTGTAAACTGCACAGTTACTTCTGAACAAAAATTCATTAAACTACTTCTAGTATTTCAGTAATCGATAAATTGGATTTATAAGAAATAATATGATTACAAATTTCAGGAAAGGATTTGTTCCAAAATTAAACTGAATGTTGTCACTTTGTAAGCTACGTCGCCGCTCATTTGGATCTTCAGTTTAGAATTTACGTAATATTTAAAGTTACGGGACTATATTGGTTTTATTTATTTTACAATTTTCTGCAAAGACACCACCATGAGTTAGCAAATCTTGCTTTTCAGAACCTTTACCTCATTCCATCTAGCTTGGCACTGCTTTTAAGTGTATGCATAACAAGTCAGGGTCAAAGCAGAACTTTTACCTCATTCCATCCAGCTTGGCACTGCTTCTAAGTGTATTTAAGCATAACAAGTCAGGGTCAAAGTGCGACTCCTACATCTGGGAGAAATAACACCTCTCTGCAAAATATAAATCGATGTTGGCGAAAATGGTATAAGCGGGTGTTGAAGTTAGAAACAGTCACGTGCAACTACTGTTTTTGAATGTCAGTTGGTTAAGATGCTGGTGAAATACTATTAAAGGTTTATTTAAAAAATAGTAACACTTTTGTATTGTTTCACTACAGTTGTTGGATAACATAAAATGGCCACCTCGAAAAATGGTTACAGTGAAGAATCTGCAACCGTTTCCATACCATAAACCCGTCTGTATGATAACTACTGCATAAAATGATAAATTTATTTTTACTAGTAATGGACCTGGATACATCCACCGAGTCATAATATGCTTCATACTGGGCTGCACACGTTCAATTTTTCACTTGTTTTTCATGGATTGTGTATGACTTTTCAGCAAGAATTCTGCAAAAAAGCAATGGATCCAGATTACATTTCAGAGAAAGCTTCTGAAAGAAACAGAACCATGCAATCAATGGCTCAACGTCAACAAGTTATCATTACATTTGGGTCAGACAGACTGTATTACAAAGTGAAATGTAAACAAGCTCAAAGAATTCAAAATAACAGTGGCTACACAAGCAAGTCTTAAAACAATACAGTCAACAGTACATTGAAAATGTTAAAGTTTCTGTATACACAAAGTCAATGTTTATCACTGAAAACAAGAAAAACATTATGTTGTACTATAAACCAATTTAATTTTCATTATATGTTCTTGTGGTATGCCAGAACCTGAACAGATCTCAGAAACATATTCCAAATAGCTAAGAATAAAACTAACATTTATAAGTAATTTTAAACCCAGATCAGGCGTAAGACAGTATTAAACTGAAAGTGTGGGAATGGTAAAAGTAGAGGATAGAGTGAAACATTTAGGATTCAGTCATAATCATACATTTCTTTTTAATGGGAACTTTTCATCTTACGCGAGCTTTGTGCAAAAATTAGTGATGAACATCATTTTGACACTAGGAATAATGAATTTAATTTTGTTACACCTTTACTTTGTGGTGTAGCTTCAACAGCTTTCTTTTGTAACACCATAATAGATTGGAACTCCTTACTCAGTCTTATCAAGACCATGATCCGATTGGAAGTTAAATTTTATATACTTTCATTGGTTATCATAGGGGGGATGAACATGTTTTTATTAAATATTGATTAACAAGGGTTTTTGAAATTTCTTACAAATTATCATGGAATGGCTAATTTTGTGATTTATGTGCAATGTTGATGCACAAATGATTAAATACGCAAGGAATAGTCAAATTTGGTGACGTCATCAAACTTCACCCATTAAGTCATTAACCCGTGGAGATTTTTGTCATTTTCGCCTAAATTAGAGTAGGAAACACATTCTGGGGGCTGCTTCAGAATACATCCCAAAAAATCTGCGTCCAAGTGATTTCCGTTTGGCCTGATCCTTAGTGTTGTTAGAATCGTTGTTTTTCATTGGTTATTTTGCTCGCGCATGTGCAGAAGGGCAAAAGTTCTTTTTTTTTTTTTGCTTATTGGACCCATTATTTTTGCGTCCTGTCCACTTTTTACTTGAAATTCCCAAGTTATCTTACTTTTTTTTTAAAGGTTCGCCTGTATGTGTGCGTTCAGACTAGTCTGCCTTCCAACTGAGGCCAAAAAGTCTAAAGTCCAGATACAAAATCCGATTCCGACGACGGGAAACTTTTTGGTGGAAAAAAAAAAAAAATCGGGTCTCAAACAAAAAATACGTTTTCCCTCTGTATTTTGTAATGCGATTAGAAAGGCCAGATTATTTGGTATCCTTGTAGAGCTACATCTGTCTACTTTTCTGTAATACCACCCAGTTTGGTATATCTTAAATGACCTTGACGGCTCCGAGTTCGAAATTAGGGTACTACCTCCTGACGCACAAACGTGGCGCTAGGGGTTAATGAGTTAAAAGGTGAAACAGTGTAGTATTGATAAATATACACATTAGGTGTTATATTGGTGGTGTTCTGTAACATACTACTTTAGCCTTAATGTTTTATATTATAGTTATTATATGTGGGTGCTGTGTCACATGTTATATGACTGTTCCATCCACTATATGTGTTACGGTTTGTGTTATGTGTTGAACGTACTTAAATAACATTATTATTATTTCTTAGTATATGTACATGTAGTTGGTCCTAACAGTGTCAATGTGATCTCTCAAAATCTGACAGATCTCGTAACATTTTTGAACAGATGCCCATAATGACATTAAAAAAGAAACAAAAAATAAACTTAGGTCTTGCTGATCCAACCTCTAAAAATGGCTACCTTGATATGGTTACTTCTTCTGAGTGACTTGCATGGAATTTTTAATATTTACACCGTATAATAATGTAGCTGACTCTTCTAACATGGCAATGTTTAAATGGTTTTGAACAAACACTTGCACAGATTGAGTACCAACACATAAACAAATCAGGTTTCAATTTTATCAACAAAACTGGATTCTACACTTAAAATTTAGAATCAAGTGATTTAACTGGTTGAAACTGAGGTGAGATCTAAATGACCTTGGGGTCAAGTCAAATGTCACTGCTTGCATCTTGGTATTTCATGCAGCCTATGAACATAGACTGGTCAAAGTTAATTTGACTTTGTATTTATTATATTAAGTTGCATTCCAATCTGCAAGTTGATAGTCAGCACTCAAGACTCATTTTAAGTTAAAAGGTCGTGACACCCAATTCTAGCTATACAGTCTTGTTAGGATAACAAAAATAAGTATGAACAGAATTTATCAAACTCTGTGGATATATTTGTAGATTACCTTAAATGATTCCACTTCAGTAGTTTTTTTCCCCCCATAAAATCCTAATTATAGATTTAATCAAAATTAGCATGTAGGTATATCTTGACATTATCAATGATAAGCTTCATGATCATTTATTCATGATGTCAGATCCAAGGTCAAAGGCCACAACAATTTTTGACTGCATTTACATGTATTTTGTGAAGATATTAACTCTCAAATGTAAGAAAATAATTTGTAACCAAATTTGATATGACGGGGTTTGTAAAAGTATAAAGATGAGTTCTATTCTTTGCAGTTAAAAAGAATAAAAGGAGAGAAGAAACAGACTTATTGCTTCATTCATGGAAATTCTTTTTGGTCAGAATAGACTCAATCCCATCAAGAAGCCATTGTTTTAGAATAGTTGCTTCAGGAGTTTCCAAATTTTTTTGCAACAGTTGCCATATTTCCAGCATCATGTGTACAAACTTAAAAACTCTGTCTGCTGTGATGTTTTCTGTTAAGTATGGTCAGATTTATTGGAGATTAAGGAGTTGTTTTATAAGTTCTATTTCTTTAGTAAACATCTTTGTCCTAGAATGCATTGTGAAACTTGATCCAATTTTGTTTGGCACTTTTTGAGAAATTGTCAGTTAAAAGGTGGTTCTGTTTTTGGTAATGGTGGCCATTTTTGATGGTGGGTAGTAATCATTTGCAAAAAAACAAACAAAACTGTACTGTCTTTATACTTGGATGCTTGATGTCAAATTTGGTCAAATTCTATTCTGGCAATTTTTTTTACACAAGTTATTTGCAAGTTTGTCTATTTTTAGCAACATCTGAATGTAGATCAATGTCATTTGCCTTTTATGCAGTGACGCATTGTCAAAGTTTGTCAATTTCTAAAACAACCCACTTTTTGAGAAATATCTGCTTAACGCTTTTCCCAGCTTACTAAAGGTGGCCACATTTGAAGGTGGGTCATATCTTTGGGTATAGATTTGATGACTTTTGTGTCGGGATTACTACTGTTAAATATGAACGAATTCTGTTAAGACATTATTTTTCAAGAAGTTGTTTGAAGGTTCTTCATGTTTAGGTAACAGTGGTGATCAACATCAATTGTACAAGCTTTCAAGTCCCTAACACCTGTATTCTATCTGATGGTGATCAACATCAATTGTACAAGCTTTCAAGTCCCTAACACCTGTATTCTATCTGATGGTGATCAACATCAATTGTACAAGCTTTCAAGTCCCTAACACCTGTATTCTATCTGATGGTGATCAACATCAATTATACAAGCTTTCAAGTCCCTAAGACCTGTATTCTATCTGATGGTGATCAACATCAATTGTACAAGCTTTAAAGTCCCTAACGCCTGTATTCTTTCTGCATAATTAAGTCAAAATCTGTTGATCATTGCTTGAAAAGTCATTTAACTCTTTACTTTCCGCTAACACATATATGCGTCAAATAAAATGGCCTTGCCCCCCTCCCCCCACCCCCGATGCATAGGTGTGTTGCTAGCAATACTCTGTCCCTGCTGACTTGTATATGAATTTCTGGCTAAGGGTTGGGACCCCCCCCCCCCGCCACCCCCGAGACACATTTATGCATTCCATATTAAAGCTCTGCATTGATGACGTTGCAAACATTTAGTCTCTTTGAAAATATCTAGCCAATGAAAGTAGTCCTTACTTAAAATTATGAAAGTGTTCTGTTAGTAGTTTATGCAGGAATTACCACTGAAAACAAGGTCAATTGTAGCAAGTAAACAAAATGGCAACCTTCATGTATATTCCAACTATTCCAATACAAGTTTTGAAGGATTTAAAAGTGTGTGTGTGTGTGTGATTTGGATTTTTAATGTAGTTTTAAACAATTTTCAGTCATATCGCTACGATGTCTGCAGTGTGGCAGTTCATAGTGATGTCTAGCACTCAGTCATCATGCCGCAGACATGTAGCATGATGTCCCACCCAGTCACATTATCCTGACACAAGGCTGATCAGTCCTAACACTAACCTCTTAATGCTAAGCACCTAGCGAGATTTAAAAGTGATGACAGTGCAAATGACATCAACTTTAATGATCAGATTCAAGTCCTGTTTCTACACATAACATTTAAGATTTATTTGACTCTGAGGATGAAACATGTGATGATGTTTTGTTGGAACATGTGGTGCCAGTACACGAGGATGACTCTACAGCAGATTCAGGACCAACATTTCATTTAGATGAAAATGCAAGAGAGATAGATTTCTTTTCAAAAATTTTTCCTTAAGAAATATTCCTGTCATTGGTAGCTGAAACATACAGATAAACAGATATGCCAAAAAACAAAATTACTGAGAAGCTTGATCCCAATATGAACAATATGTGAATATAAACTATGATTCCTGATGATTATATGTATCTGTTGGTGGAAATGAGTGGCACAAAACTTTGGTGAGTGTTTTAAATTTTATTTCTCATTAAATTAGATAGTTTGGATGGACAACATTGACATATAAAATTTAAACAGCTGTGCTCTAACTCAAGTTCCTCTCACTCAGGCAGCCATTATGTCAATCTGGGGTTCAGCCTAGCAACAGCTGCGAGGAGGCAGGTTGCTTAGCTGGTTGAGTAATCAAGGTACACAACACTTGCAGAATGTACAGAGTTGAAAGATCTTCTTTCTAGTAATATCTGTCATATTTAATTTCAGACTGCAACATTTGTACAAATCCATGAACCCTTTATGCCCAGATGCTCTCAATTAAATTTGGTAAGATTCTGTTCATAATTTTTTTAAAAGAAAATAAGAAACTGCTTTAAGGTTTTCCTATTTTTGGTAACCTGAACTGTATCT
>JAECUM010033984.1:0-24607 GCA_016617855.1 Megalonaias nervosa
ACAAATATGGAGGCTGATGACGTCATTCGGGAACTATCTCTGTAAACAAGTGAAATTGAATGAGATGTTGCTGATATTAAGAAGAAATTCTAGATGGATAGGATTGAAATGTAGAAATAAATCACATAATGCTAATCATTTAATGCAGATCAAAAACTATTTATGCCTTATATAATGGCTGCTTCTGTATACATGTTGTACTGGAATCTGAAATTGGACACTCGTGCTGAAAATGTTAAATAATTAAATGACATGGACAGGTACTGAATATACAAAACGTTTACTAGTGTGCTTACATGATGAGTCTTCCTCATATGAGAAACTTAAAGATACTGGCTGACCAAAGAAACGGATAAAGAAAATAGTGGCTAAAGATAGACGGGATAAATACGAATTCCTATGTCATCATCTCCAGCTTTGGAGTAGCAGAAACTACAGGGACTATTTTAGAGGAAAATACAAGAGTAACTAACTCATTGCAATTAATCCACATTGACCTAATGCTGATGTCGTTGATTGGTTCTCCTTGAGATACATGAAATATGAATGTTCATGAAAGACGTGAAACAGTGAAAATATTTAGAGTGTAAGACACATCTGAAAATACAAAATTAGCACATTCGTGAGATATATATCAGAGGAATAGTTTCAATATAGTGCAGTTAACATTCTTGAAATGTATCTACATGTCCACAGATCTTTTTAAGTCTGCATCTTGAACTGAAACGATGGAATTAGATCTGCTGTTGCTATAAAAGCTTACAAATCATACCCTCTCAAACAAATTATTGGCAAATCGAGTAAATGACGGAGACACTGAAATTGAAATCAGACAAATACCATGTTTTGTGAGAAAGAGATTCATCAAGGTTACTATATTGACATTTTATCGTGATGTTCCTCCTACTGTTGCAAAGGAGTGTGTATAGAGGAATTGGTGATGGGACATCTGTATCTAATTATATCTCTATTATTAGAAGATTATATATCTATCTTCGTTTAAGTAAAACTGAAATCTATTATGAAGCGAGCATAAGTTCATTCAACACCTTGAACTATTTCCGTTTGAAAATCAAGAGATATATCCCATCCAGACCACATTGATATCCTTGCGTTCCGACAATGGTACAAGAGATAGTTAAAGTTGAAAACGATGTATACATTCTTCAAAACACCACTCGGTGGTAGTTTTAATGCCATTGTCACGTACGTGTCACAGTAAGGTTGGTACAATGAACGTTTCGAAAATGACACAATCGGTTTTAACAAAATAAAAAAGAAACGTATTACTGATTTATAGGAATCATACATTTCCTCATATATTGCCAATACCATTTGAGACACATGTGCAACAAGGTAACCGGGTTGGATTTCGGATTTATAACAGAACACTTTTGATGGTGATGCAAATACATTGTTTATTGATGAATGACTTGAAAAGGAAAAGAATTATGATTAATACGTGCATGTATAAGATCAAAATATTGGACAATATTAACACAATCCGTACGAAACCAATAATGCAACATAAAATGTGAATACAAATAAATGATCTTACACCGTAAAAGGACAGAGGTTAATGATTTACAGTAAATTCACACGACCAAAAGAATCATGTGTTTTACTCAAATAGTAAAAATGAGGTATTTTACTCATATAGTAAAATGTATTCACTCAAAAAGTGAAAAAGGTAGTACTTGTCTCAAATTGTAGAATGATGAAAACAAAAGGGACATATATCATACACATCATCTTTATAGTTCCCGAAACACTGGGTATAACAAACCTCAAAATTAGCCCACGGCTAAAAGATTACATGCATGGAGTAACACGTACACACGTCGTCACTGGCACACTTGGCTACCAGTCACACTGGTCAGTGAAGCAGTCAGCATTTCAGGTAGTCACCGACCACCACTCATTAAGGTCCTTATTCAGTCTATTTTATTATGTTGAATTTTTTTTTTTTTTTTTAATTTCGAATAATTTTTATTCCAAGCATGCATAATTCGATTGCGGCAGAGGCACTGGTTTTTAATGCATATTATACTAATATTGTCTACTCCATGTCACTACCTTAAGGAACAGGTCTAGTTATTGTTAAATTTAATATTGCTATAGTAAGAGGAAAGCGTGACTAACCAAATGTGCACTAAATTACCTAGACATATGTTTATTCCTTAGATAAACAGCCAGCTTTATTGCATCGATGAAGTTTGCCTACATGTGAAGACATCCATTCCTTGTAGATCGAGACTGCTTAGAATCTCAATACTATTTGACAGAGCACTTTTTGTATGCAACTTTTAACATCAAGCCCATGTCTCTGCTATCCTTTCTTGATGAAAGATACATAAAAAACTACAAGGAATACTGCACCTATATGATTTTTAATTTTAGTCAAAATATTCTTGCATTGTAATCATAATTAATACACTGAGACAAATAGTCATTAAATTTACATTTTTAAAGATTGAACTCTCTTTTGCTAGAGCAAATCTTGTCAAAAACGATAGAGGTATGTTGTAAAGGGAATTGCAACTAAGAACGTATTACATGTTGATCTCGAAGTAGATTTATTTTTTTTTTATCCGAAAGCTAAACCGCGCCCGATTGTAAATATTAAGGTAACTACTATGCAACAGTACCCGTGTACTTAAAATCATTATGCTAAGGCAGTCTAGGGACAAAACCATTGTCCACAAACAAATAAAGTTATTGCGTAACATTTAATGCTAAATTTGCCACTGGCGATTAACCAAAGAAAGGTGGCAAACGGCCAGCACAAACACGTTCTACCCCATCCCCAACATACACAATGGAATCTTTACAAATGTAATTTTAGAACATTTTACAAATGTAATAGATAAGAAATTCAGCATTTGTTTGTGAATGTGGGTCCTTTTATATATTTCACAGGAAGAATACTTTTATTAGCAATATTATTATTTATGTTCCAATTTGCAGCATATATGAGTGGAACAAATGTTTTGCTCATATCATCGATGATAAATGATATTGTTTTCTTAACACAATTATGGTAATTGATTCGTTTGAAATATAACAATATGTGTTATATTTCGATTTCTCCGCGGAGTTTAATAAATTTACTGATTTGTGCATTTGATAGGAAATCTTGATTAGGTATATGTATATATATATATATATATATATATATATATATATATATATATATATATATATATATATATATATATATATATATATATATATACTGACTTCTAAAACACTTCTTTGATCTTACAAGATATCGTAAGGTATAAGCACGTATAGTGATGGTTTTAGTGACAAGCGATTTGTATTTCCTCAGAACACACACACACACACACACACACACACACACACACACACACACACACACACACATGGAAGCGCAACCAAAATAATACGGATATTTTAATCTATGATAAATATCATTCCATACTCAATCTTTTTAGTAAAGGCCCAGAATCATATCGGGATATTGGCAAAATCGAAACAGAAAGCGAGGACATGAGAAAGAGGGACAATAAAATAAAAATATAACCATTCCCCAAGGATTGGCGATGTTTCTATTAACTGTATACACTGAAAGGACAATTGTACATGTTTTAGTGGATTGAAGGAAATGCTACTCTGTTACCAGCCACTTGAAACAATGTTTGCACTTCCCAAGTGGAAATAAAAAACCTATTACGTCTACTGCAGAAGCTCAGATACCCTTGATGAGTTTTCGTTTCATACATAAGGATGCACTTTCAGAATAAATTAAATTTATCCGCGCGCATTATTGCTTTTTCATTGAAGTCGGACAATGACTGTACACATATATTATCTTCTCGAAGCTAAGGCGTTGTATTTCTACACATCTGTTGTATCTCTTCTTTCTATTTTTTTTCCCAATTCCATCTCCTCTTCCTCGGCGACCTTTCTCCCATATCCTGTACCTCGTACTCCTCAACTTTCTCTAGACACCTTCCCCTCCTCCTCCATTTTCTCTCCAGACTCCTTCTCCTCCTCTTCCACCTTCTCTCCCACGACTACTCTTCTGTCGACTTCGACTGTCTCGGCTACAGTCTCAACTTCGTCTCCAACTCTTGAAGACTTGGGACCCACTGGAACCGGAAGTTCCATATCCCCTAAAAAGCTTCCTGTGAAAACGCAAGGACGGTACAATCTTTTTCCTTAGCCCTCTCATCTCGCACTTCACACAGCCTATCATCAGGTAACAGCTATTAAATTGCCTTGGTCACGCATTCGTTCACATCGAGATACACATACGTTCTTGTATGGTAAAACAAACGTCATACTACAGCACGGTATCAATTACTTCTTATACATACAACAACATATCATCAATGGTTCTATTCATTAGTGTAATGGAAAATCAACATACCACTAATGGTTATATTAAATATATTAGTGGGAAATCAACATGTCATCAATAGTTATATTCATTATAGGAATGGGAAATCAGCATATTATCAATGGTTATATGCATTATAGTAAGGGAAAATCAAGATATTATTAATGGTTATACGCATTATAGTAATGGGATATCAACATACCAGCAATGGTTATATTCATTATAGTAATGCAAAATCAACATATCATCAAGACTTAGAGATCTTATTATTCAACTTGGTTATTTTTATAGATCGTAAAGAATGAATCTAAGCGCTAATTCCTATATTCATATGTCAGTAAGTGAAAAGTTACGCAATAAAAAGCGTAAATTTATGTGATAAGTAACCGAAAATAAATGTTATTCTTCGTACAAATATAAAATTATGACAATGCATAAATTATACTGTACCGACTAGGGTTACGTTATTCCTATAGAATAAACAAATACACACAGAAAAGTCTAAAGTCAGAGGGTTCTAAACACATTATCTAGATACGTTTAGATTAACATCTTTATTTCAATTTCTCCTTTCTTGTATTCTTCAAATTCCCGACGGGGAAATACATGTCTGTTCTTTCGTCCAAGAAACAAATGCTAATTTTAATCAAATGTGCGCATGTTTCGATGATCATGTGGCTGAACGATCTGAATACAGGGTCTTCGAATTTCAAATACCCACTGACAATTGTTTAGTATTATAGATCGATAAATCGATGCCCGATTAAAATAGCTGAAAATATTTATGATAACTAGATCATTAGCAAGTCCGAAAACAATGGTATACGTAGTACATGCTTGGAGATGTGTCGAATTTTCGTGATTTTATTGGTTAATTGAACAGCCAAATTGAGAAGTGGCGAAAGTAAATTATAATTTCCAGTTACAACGTCAAATGTACAGATAATGGATTTTGCTCTTGTTTTTTAAGAGTAGGTTTATACTGAGTCGGTACAAAACATATATTTGGAGGGGAAATGGGGTTTGCGTAGGCTATTATCTACAGTTCCTTGAGAAAGTCCCTGTGACTAGCTGGACAAAAATATATAAATAGGTTGATGCAAAAGATTAGCCGTCTGTGAGTATTGATTTATCACTGGATTGGTTTAAGAAAAGGGACTTAATTGTGTAGGTTGCATTAAGTAGGTAATGTTGCATAATGGTTAACTCTTTTTATTAAATTTAGACAACTTGGTGATAAACATCTGACGTGTTTACACCCGTGAATTGAATGGAGAGTGAGATTAGTTCAAATTTCTGCTCTTGCGTATGAAAGACAAGCAGGCCATTTATTAACACGCGTGATTTAAATCTTTGGACATTACAGTACTGTAGCGCACATATAAAGAGAATACTTCGAGAAAGAGTGCAAACGTGATAATTTAACGTTCATGTCTTTTAAGAGCCATTTTCGCAACAATGGTTTCTATCTGAATACAGAATTTGGCTTTTGTCACTATGGCTTTAAATTTGGATTGATTCGTTTTGCATATGATTCACTTTTGCAGGAAATAAATTAAAGATGGGAGAGCCCACATCGTATGATCATAATTTAGAGAACATTATTACAATATGGCCAGGAATATTCTTGTAGCACATTTAACTTTAATTAGTGGATATATCATTTGAAAGAGCAATGTAAATAAAAGCATTGTATACATATTTTACTTTAATGGCTGTTTAACAAAGGTTATGTAGGGATTGGTTAGTGGGTTGACTCGGTATATCCCTGAAAATTCTTATGCAAAATAATTGATTATTGACCTTAGTATTTACAATCGCTATTGTCTGGATTGTTTCACTTCCCTAGCAGAATTTGCATGCTAAACCAGGAGTCTGAAAGTTAAAATGTACACCTAGATTTGGTACTATCTGAGCAAACAAAGTAAGTGAAATTTTCGTGCAAATATATAACTTATTGAAAAGCACGGACATTATATTTGCATAGAGTAGATTGTAAACCTATTACAGACTCAACCGAGCTAAGTAGAGCTAAGTAGTAAAGGAGCAAAAACAATATTTGCTGTGAGCCATATATCGGTACATTAGAAAATACTCAAGAGTGACTTGATAATATTGCTTTGTTATTTATTTTAATGGGTAACATCTTTTGCTTTCTATTCAAAATAGTTTTAGTTTTATTTCTACTTAAATTTTGGAACAGGGGAAGAGGGTCAAATTCTGTCTCTTTCAAATGACACCTTTTGCACATTGCTGACAGTTTCATTCAAACCTGGAGTAAAAAGGTTTCTTTCGTTTGACCATTTTATTCGACCGTCTGCATAATATTTCAGTTCGGTCTATGTTAGCATTGGATGCATGCAAAAGAAAGCTCTAGGCAGATATATATCCCAACATGGACGACAAAGGTCTGCAGTTCTAAATAACTAAATGGAACATTTCCTTGAAATCAATTCAAAATCACCCATAAACACAAGTAAATAATTCATTATATATACAACAACGTATTGCAAGAAAACCGCTGTGAGAGATGGTATTTCAGCTGTTAAAAGCAAAACCAGTCTGTACGTACTTGTATATGTGTCTGAGCAATGATGATGAGAGAGAGAGAGAGAGAGAGAGAGAGAGAGAGAGAGAGAGAGAGAGAGAGAGAGAGAGAGAGACAGACAGACAGACAGACAGACAGAGAGAGAGACAGAGAGAGAGAGAGAGAGGATGTATAGAGTAACGTAGATTGTGTTAGGTTTGTTTCTTTTTAGATTGTTTCGTTTTCTTTTCTTTTCTTTCATTTTGAATACGGTAGTGCTAATTGGCTTTTGTGTTCATGATCGTGGAGAGAAAAATAGAGGATTACTTTTTGTGAATGTGTTGCTATGTGTACAAAATGGTTTGGCGATATTGTTTTATTTCGACTTGCAAAATCTACATAACTGTCTCTCTCGTGCATGCGCGCGCAAATATTAAAACTTTCTTCCGTTATAAATGCTAACTACCTGATAATGAAATCACGACTGATTACATTATTTGACTTCCTTTTTAGAGAATGAAATAGACTATTAAGATTTACTTGCTCTTAGAGTTTGGATCAATGTTTTTACACGTAAGAACCTAATTCGCATTTTATTGCTTGCGATTTCCTATTTTATCCCCAAATATTTCGCATAAATTATCATCAGTTATTTAAAATTTGTTTCTGACCGATATGTTAAAATGATTACTATATAAGCCAGTTGTCCATGGCAGCCAAGTTAGATAAATAAAGTTTTGAAAGCTCCCTTTGGGTATTGAATCCGATTTCTTTCTGCAACTGGTCACTAGTGGTTGATATGGACAATCTATATATTGGCTCCCACAATCTTGTTCACTGACGTATTAAATTCTGTATTCAGTCTATTTTGTTATTTTACATTTATCTTCTTTCACTTTGAATAATTTTCATTCCAAGCATTGTATAATTCGTATGCGGCAGAGACACTGGTTTTTAATGCATATTATCCTAATATTGTATACTCCACGTCACTACCTTAAATAACAGGATTCGTTGTTGTTGAATTTAAAATTGCTATAATAGGAGATTGGCGTGACTTAACAAACAGTACACTAAATTGCCTAGCCACGTGTTGATTCCTTAGATAAACATCCAGCTTTATTGCATCAATGCAGTTTGCGTACATGTGAATACATCCATTCGTTGTAGAGCGAGACTGCATTATATCTCAATAACAGCTGAAGGATTACGTTTTGTATGCAATTTTTAACATCAAGACTATGTTTATGTGGTCCTTTCTTCATGAAAGATACATAGAAACTGGAAAGCATACTGCACCTATATGATTTTTAAATTTATTCAAAATATTGTAATCACTGAGACAAATAGTTATCAAATTTACATTTTTAAAGCTTTCACTCTCTTTTCCTACAGCAACGCTTGTGCAAAAAAAAAACAAAAAAAAAAACGATAAAGGTATTTTGTACAGGGAGTTACAACTAAGAACGTATTACATGTCGATCTCGAAGTAGATTTATTTTTGATCGAAAAGATAAACCGCTCCCGATTGTAAATATTAAAGTAACTATTATGCAACAGTACCAGTGCACTTAAAGCCATTATCCTAAGGCAGTCTAGCGACAAAAATAGTATCCATGGACAAATAAAGTTATTGCGCAATATTTAATGCTGAAGTTGCCACCGGGGATTAACCAAAGAAAGTTGGCAAACGGCCATCACAAACACGTTCCACCCCATCCCCACCATACACCAAGGATCTTAAACGTCATTGTGTTGAATCCCTTGAAACCATCCCCAAAAATGCAAGAAATGATCCAATTGGCTGTACATTGTAGGTAGTAATGGGATATGTTAAGTTTTTGAACAATCCATCCGGGTAATTCAACCCGTAAAAACCAGTTTAAACAGGTACTGTATTGTGGTGGTTTTGGACAGAGCTGGGAACCTTTGACAGGTAAGTGCAGTATACTTTCAACTTCATGATAGAAATTTTAATAAATGTAATTGATAAGAAGTTCAACATTTGTTTGTGAATTTGGATCCTTTTTATACATTTACAGGAAGAATACTTTAATTAGCAATAGTGTTTACTTATGTTCCAATTGGTAACACAGATGAGTGGAACAACTGTTTTGCTCATATTATCAATGATAAATGATATTGTTTTCTTAACATAATTATGGTAAATGATTCGTTTGCAATATAACAATGTGTGCTATATTTAGATGTCTTCGCGGAGTGTAATAAATTTTCTAATTCGTGCATTTGATAGGAAATCTTGATATATATATATATATATATATATATATATATATATATATATATATATATATATATATATATATATATATATATATATATATATATATATATATATACTGACTTCTAAAACACTTATTTGATCTTACAAGATATCGTAAGGCATAAGCACGTATAATGATGGTTTTAGTGACAAGCGATTTGTATTTCCTCAGAACACACACACACACACACACACACACACACACACACACATGGAAGCGCAACCAAAATAATGCGGACATTTTAATCTATGGTAAATATCATTCCATACGCAACCTTTTTAGAAAAGGTCCAGAATAATATCTGGATAATGGCAGAATCGAAACAGAAAGATAGAACACGAGAAAGTGAGACAATAAAATACAAATATAACCATTCCCCACCGATTGGCGATGTTTCCATTAACTGTATACACTGAAAAGACAATTCTACATGTTTTAGTGGATTGAAGGAAATGTTACTCTCTCACCAGCCACTTGTAACAATGTTTCCACTGGCCGAGTGAAAAAAAGCCGTTACGTCAGCTGCAGAAGCTTAGATACACTTGATGCGTTTTCTTTTGATACATATGGATGTACTTTCAGAATAAATTAAATTTATCCGGGCGCATTATTCCTTTTTCATTCAAGTCGGACAATGACTGTACACATATATTTCCTTCTCGAAGCTAAGGCGTTGTATTTCTACACATCTGTTGTATCCCTTCTTTCTATTTTGTCTCCCAATTCCTTCTACTCTTCCTCGGCGACCTTTCTCCAAATTCCTTTACCTCTTACTCGTCAACGTTCTCTAGACACTTTCTCCTCTTCCTCCATTTTCTCTCCAGACTCCTTCTCCTCCTCTTCCACCTTGTCTCTCACGACTACTCTTCTGTCGACTTCGACTGTCTCGGCTACAGTCTCAGTTTCGTCTGCAACTCTTGAAGACTTTGGACCCAATGGAACCGGAAGTTCCCTGTCCCCTAGAAAGCTTCCTCTGAAAACGCAAGGACTGTAGAATCTTTTTCCTTAGCCCTCTCATCTCGCACTACACACAGCCTATCATCAGATAACAGCTATTAAATTGCCTTGGTCACGCATTCGTTCACATCGAGATACCCATACGTTCTTGTATGGTAAAAACAAACTTCATAATACAGCACGGTATCAATTACTTTTTTATACATACATCAGCATATCATCAATGGTTATATTCATTATTGTAATAGGAAATCAACATATCCCTAATGGTTATATTCATTATAGTAATGGGGAGTCAACATGTCATCAATAGTTATATTCATTATAGGAATGGGAAATCAGCATATTATCAATGGTTATATGCATTATAGTAACGGATAATGAACATATTATCAATGGTTATACACGTTTTAGTAATGGGAAATCAACATATCAGCAATGGTTATATTCATTATAGTAATGCAAAATCAACATATCATCAAGACTTAGCGATCTTATTATTCAACTTAGTTATTTTTATAGATCATAAAGAATGAATCTAAGCGCTACTTCCTGTATTCATATGTCAGTAAGTGAAAAGTTACGCAATAAAAGGCGTAAATTAAAGTGATAAGTAATCAAAAATAAATTTCATTCTTCGCACAAATGTAAAATTATCACGATGCATAAATTATACTGTAGCGACTAGGGTTAAGTTATTCCTAGAGAATAAAGAAATACACACAGAAAATTTAAAGTTAGAGGGTTCTAAACACATTATCTAGATACGTTTAGTTTAACATCTTTATTTCAATTTCTCCTTTCTTGTACTCTTCAAATTCTCGACGAGTAAATACATATCTGTTCTTTTGTGCAAGAAACAAATGCTGATATCAATCAAATGTGCGCATGTTTCGATGATCATGTGGCTGAACGGTCTGAATACAGTGTCTTCGAATTTCAAATACCCACTGACAATTGTTTAGTATTATAGATCGATAAATCGATGCACGATTAAGATAGCTGAAAATATTTATGATAACTAGATCATTAGCAAGTCCGAAAAGAATGGTATACGTAGTACATGCTTGAAGATGTGTCTAATTTTCGGTTTTTGATTGGTTAATTGAACAGCGTAATTGAGAATTGGCGAAAGTAAATTATAATTTCCAATTACAACGTCAAATGTACAGGTAATGGATGTTGCTCTTGTACTTTAAGAGTAGGTTTATACTGAGTCGATACAATACCTATTTTTGGAGGGGAAAAGTGGTTTGAGTAGGTTATTATCTACAGTTTCTTGAACTAGTCCCCGTGGCTACCTGAACAAAAATATATAAATAGGTTGATAAAAAAGATTAGCCATCCGTTAGTATTGATTTTTCACTGGATTGGTTTAAGAAAAGGGACTTAATCTGACGTGTTTGCACCCGTGACTTGAATGGAGAGTGAGCGTAGTTCAAATTTCTGCTCTTGCGTATGAAAGACAACCAGGCCATTTATTAACATGCGTGATTTAAATCTTTTGGACATAACAGGACTGTAGCGCACATATAAAGAGAATACTTCGATAAAGATTGTAAACGTGATAATTTAACGTTCATGTCTTTTAAGAGCCATTTTCGCAGCAATGGTTTCTATCTGAATACACAATTTGGCTTTTGTCATTATGGCTTTAAATTTGGATTGATTCGTTTTGCATATGATTCACTTTTGCACGAAATAAATTAAAGATGGGAGAGCCCACATCGTATGATCATAATTTAGAGAACATTATTACAATATAGCCAGGAATATTCTTGTAGCACATTTAACTTTAATTAGTGGATATAGCATTTGAAAGAGCAATGTTAATAAATGCATTTTACATTATTGTATTTAAATGGCTGTTTAACAAAGGTTATGTAGAGATTGGTTAGTGGGTGGACTCGGTATATTGCTGATAATTCTTATGCAAAATAACTGATTATTGACCTTAGTATTTCTAATCGCTATGGTCTGGATTTTTTCACTTCTCTAGGAGAATTTGCATGCAAAACCAGGAGTCTGAGAGTTAAAATGTACACGTAGATTCGGTACTATCTGAGCAAACAAAGTAAGTGAAATTTTCGTGCAAATATATAACTTATTGAAAAGCTCGGAGATTATATTTCCATATAGTAGATTGTAAACCTATTACAGACTCAACAGAGCTAAGTAGAGCGAAGTAGTAAAGGAGTAAAAACAATATTTGCTGTGAGCCATATATCGGTACATTAGAAAATACTCAATAGCTACTTGATAATATTGCTTTGTTATTTATTTTAATGGGTAACATCTTTTCCTTTCTATTCAAAATAGTTTTAGTTTTATTTCTACTTAAATTTTGGAACAGGGGAAGAGGGTCAAATTCTGTCTCTTTGTATTGACACCTTTTTCACATTGTTGACAGTTTCATTCAATCCTGGAGTAAAAAGGTTTCTTTCGTTTGACCATTTTATTCGACCGTCTGCATATTATTTCAGTTCGGTTTATGTTAGCATTGGATGCATGCAAAAGAAAGCTCTACGCAGATATATATCCCAACATCGACGACAAAGGACTGTAGGTATAAATAACTAAATGGAACATTTCCTTGAAATCAATTCAAAATCACCCATAAAAAACAAGTAAATAATTCATTATATATGGAACAACGTATTGCAAGAAAACCGCTGTGAGAGATGGTATTTCAGCTGCTAAAGGAAAACCAGTCTGTAAGTACTTGTATCTGTGTCTGGGCAATGATGATGATAATGAGAGAGAGAGAGAGAGAGAGAGAGAGAGAGAGAGAGAGAGAGAGAGAGACTGGTTGTAGAGGTCACAGTAGATTATTTTATGTTTACCTTTGTTTTAGATGTTTTCTTTGCTTTTGTTTTCTTTTAAATTTTGAATAAGGTAGTGATAACTGGTTTTTGTGTTCATGATCGTTGAGAGAAAACATCGATGATGACTTTCCGTGAATGTGTTGCTATGTGTACAGAATGGTTTGTAGATAATGCTTTATTTCGACTTGCAAAATTTACATAACTTACTCGATCGTTCATGCGGGCGCAATATTAAAACCTTGTTCCTGTACTGATAATAACAAATTCACGGCTGGTTACAATATTTGACTTCCTTTTTAGAGAATGAAATAGACTATTAAGATTTACATGCTCTTGTAGTTTAGATGATTTTTTTTTTTTTTTTTTTTTTTTTTTTTTTTTTTTTTTTTTTTTTTTTTTTTTTTTTTTTTTTTTTTTTTTTTTTTTTTTTTTTTTTATACATATGGATGTACTTTCAGAATAAATTAAATTTATCCGGGCGCATTATTCCTTTTTCATTGAAGTCGGACAATGACTGTACACATATATTTCCTTCTCTAAGCTAAGGCGATTTGTTATTATTCACAAAGGATATTTGCTCTTTCTGTGCTTCTGGAGCATCATTGACTGCACTATTATATTGTCATAGGTTTCTACGCTGTACATTTAAGAAAGATATTAGTTATTATATTTGAGGATCACTCCTTGCACTCATGAAAATAGAGTAGGAGATCACCAGTATTGTTTCACAGCAGACAATATTATGGCTCATATGTTAAATTGAACCACATTCAAAACGATTAAATAAGTATTAAAATTCTTAACGCTTGCAAATGGATCACGAAATTTGTCCCTTTACAATTTGAAAATAGTCTACTAACCTTTACCGTCATGTTATCCTGAAAATTATTTTAACTCGTTCGATTTTAAATCCTCGACAGTGCATTAAATAGTTCAAACGCTGTAATATCGTAACAATTACATACATTTGTTTTATTGATGTTAGATTCAAGACGAAATCACTAAATGTCAGAAGTTACATACGTTCATTACAATGATAAGGTTATTATTGTATAAAAATATAGTATATTATACGTGTAAACAAAACATATCCTTGTGGAGTTGCACAAATTATTGCTCTTCTTATTCTTTTCCTCCACAGACGTATTATTGCAAACATGTTGAAGAATACTGTGGCTTTGATCTTCATAACAATCGCTATCGGTGAGTAGTATTTTTTCAAATATATTTGGAAAACACACACGACAATGGTAAATAGAAGTGTTCTACAGAATATATTATCTTTGTCTTGTACAAGTTCAGTTATATCCAGTCGTAAATAACCTAATAGTAGATATTAATTTTAGTATGAACTGAATTTTAAAATTCATTGAATATCTAGTTAATTAGTTTGACGTCTTTGATACGTTATGACATGATTATTTTGCATCTGTGTTTAAAGGAACTAATTCAGTGACCTATGGCAGCCCGCTACCCACTGCATCTACACCTGAAAATGAAGAAGCTATACAATCAACAGATGCACCATTAATCCCGTCCTATGAGGCACAATCAACAGTGGCATCACCATCCGTAACAATTGATGTTGATGGAGAATACAATTCTGATGAAGAGGATGAGGTAGAGGAGTACAGGCAACAGATGCACTAATGAACCCGTCATCTGAGATAGCATCAACAGTGGAACCACCATCTGTAACAGCAGATGTTGATGGAGATACCGATTCGGATGGTAATGAAGCTGTAGAAGCAGTGCAGGCAACAGATTCACCATTGAGTCCGTCATCTGAGGGAGTATCAACGGTCGCATCACCAGCCTAACAATTGATGCTGACAGAGTTAGCGAATCACTTCCAATGGAAGAAATTTAGGAAATGCAAGCAGGACATGTACCAATGTCCCCATCCTGTGACGAGGAGTCGATGGATGCAACAGCTGTTAACTATGCAAACCAGTAAAACAACACACCCAGATGCATCAGCTGGATATGATATGGAAGGGTGCAGTATAGCACCATATGAAAACACGAGCAAACAAGAAATACAAGTGACAATGTAGACGTTGTACACACAATATTGATTCGAATACATTCATATGTTTTATTTATCCTTCCTGTTGCTATTATATAACTCTTCTATTAAAAGAAAAGTTCTATGGAATTTGTAACCGTAATGATCATTTTAGGAGCGGCAATTAATCTGCACGAAACTTCTATGTATCTATGTACCTATCTATCTATCTATATATCTATCCCTACCATTTCAATATTGCTTCTTTGATCACAGCTGGTGCAACTTCAAAACATAACTGAACTGTATAGCACGTATAAGGATAATAATTCCAGTGTTAAACAGGTTTTTCAGGGCGAAATAAAAGAAAAAAGTTTAGGACAAGAAAACAGACACACATCCACGAAACGTCTTCATCGACGATATTCCTCACGATCATGCTAATTTTTACTAGCGAGAACAAAATTAAAGAAATCAAACAAACAATCTCCCTGGATCGCATAACGAAATTATCTATCTATCTATCTACCTATGTCTATATTGAAATATAGAACAGAATTCAGCCCTTGAGCGCGTATTAGGATAATAATCCTACAAAAATATCAAGCGTGATGAATAAAACATTCAAGACCTTTGACAGCTAAATTCTCAGCACTGGATTCTAATGATAGAAGAAGATCCATTTTTGTCATTAACTGTATAATACTATTTTACCTCACACTGACAATGATTGATGTCTCGAACGTAAGAAATTGACGCTGGTGGCGCCTTGCATGATCTAAATTTCCACATAAATATTGCAATAAGGTCTGTAAGAAACCTGGAGTACATCTAACCTCGATGATAGGGTGGGGCATTTGGAAGAGCAATGTAAATAAATAGCTTTTATGTATATTTTATTTCAATGTTTCTTCAACATATCGCACATGGTTTAGGGACAAGGAGGCAAACCAGTTTCTTGCACTTGCCTGTTTTATTCATCTGCAACGTGCTCAGGATACAATATAATAGTTGTGAGAGAGATACAGCTTTTCCAAAGGCCCAAGCTTAGGAATATCAATGATATGAAAATTATTGTTATGATCTTTATGATTTGGAATTATTACTTCTCAAGGAGAATTTTCATCCCGAACCACAAGTCCAAAAGTAATAAGGAAAAGAATATCACCAAGCATTAACACGTTATAGCAATTAAATTTACAAATGTACCACCACCCACAACACATGTACACAAGTGAGCGTCTTACGATCTGACTAATGGTAGAAAGCAAAATTTGCGTAACAACACGTATCCTAGTGAACGCGTTCAACATTAAGTTCTCATAGAGTACCGTTTAAGGCCCTTACTGATTCCCTAAGGCTCAGTTGTAAAGGCCAAAAACATTTTGTACTGCAAGCTGTATATCAGTACATTAGTAAGGTTCAATAGTGACCTTAAATTCCTACGATGTTTTTTTTAAAATGTAGTAACTTTCGTTTTCAGTCAAAATAGCAACATTTTTGACACTTAGATGTCTTAACATGGCAATAGGGCCCACTTGTTTTGAAAGAATGACTAATTTACTAATTTGGGGTTTCTAATTCGTTGTTTTTAGGAAACATTAAATGCATAGAAAAATGGGACAGGATTAAATATTTCTCATAAATGTGATTGAAAACAAATACATTAAACACAGTTGATGTGTCTGAATGTTAATTAAAGGCCATGCCACTTTAGTAAAGGAAGGCGTGGGAAGCATGATAGAAAACTGGTATGCAAGGATTGTTCATAGTGTTACATTTATCATGTCCCGCCATTAGAAAATCTTAAATCGTAGCAGACACGAGAACATGAAAGGTTGTTAAAAAAGACTATATTGACATTAAACTGGAAGAACTTGTCAATAAAACTAATTTAACACAAGAAATGCAAATACAAGCGTCATCGATAAAGTTACAGTTGTGCTACCTCTACCGAAGTGATATTATCTCGTAAAGAACATAGATGTGAAGGATGGCCAAAATAGACGCACGAAGACGCTGGTTAATGTCCATAAATACTTTCTAAAATAAGTTGAAGAATTTACAGAAAGTGTTTGTATCACTCTATTTAATCTTTTGTTACGATGAGGGTATCAGTTTATCTAGCAGTAATATTTGGAATTTTCATAGCTTTGATATTGAAAACAAACCTTTCCCAATCAACGAAGCCTTTCGTACATTAGATAATATTTGGCAGAGAAGACAGGTCTTGAAGATGTTCATATTTTCAGTAACTGCTCGGAAAGCGACACTGCGTTATGCTAGAGATGGAAGTCTCCTCAGGAAAAGACTCTGAGTAATAGAGTTGTTAGGAATACAGTACGTATTTTCTAAATATTGAAAATACGATTCTCTAATTATATAAGATATAATTTTGATAGAAAATATCTTATGACTTCGTATCCGACGGGTACTTCAATAAATTCTCTCAGTCTCTTACGTAATCGAATCAACGATCTATATCGTATACGTGGATTTTTACAGCTGTCCCTTTGGAGTTAGTTATCAATTAAATTCCAAATGATCCCAAATCGAAACGTATAGAGTATTCTGAATGAATGTGATGTGTCAGCAAACTTGAAAGTGCTAATTCGAAAATGGTCATGATATATACATATGATATGATCCTGAATGGCACTGAATACAACGCAATAATTCCCAAATGGTGATTTTCTCCTAAAGTCAAGAAGCACCTTGTAGTTTCAATGATTACCTTAAATAAAGAAATCTTCAACCTCATTTCCAACACATTCTAAGTTGTAAACAAGGTCAGGTCTCTGAAATAAAAACATGAAAAAGATTAAGTGGACCAGGAATTTACAAGAGGAAAATTAATGTCCTGATCTCGATTCCAAGTAACATGTTTGCAAAATTTATCTTAAGGTTTAGTTTAACTCATGGACACAAGTTAGCTTGTAATATGTTGTTAGAACCGTGAAATTGATATATGACATAAGTAGGACTTTAAAGAATTATTTTGATGTCAATATTGATAAATGTTTTCGTTTACAGTGTTACAACATTTTGGGTTGCGAAATGCGAAATGCACATATCATCTACTGACTCCCATCGTACTGAAGTTTCCATGTGCACGTCGTTGTAGAGAGAGAGAGATGGGGAAAGGATGGAGGGAGGATGACAGAAAATGAGAGATGATTTGAGAGATCTTTAATTGTTCATCTAAACTTGTCATTATTATGTACAAAGCCGTCAAATGTTTAGTAGTGACACCTTTCTCACAATGTTCACAATTTCCTTATATATGTTTTAGTTCTTTTGACAAATTTTACTTGTCATTCTACATTTTGCCAATTCTATTTATGTTAGGATTGGATACATGCAGAAGAAATGTAGGAGGAGAAATCTATCCCATCATTAATGGCACAGTTCTGGAGTTATATACAACCAAATGGAGAATTCCTTAGCTTTAGTAAAATCACCCATACAAGCTATCACACCATTAGTTGTATATATATAAATTAACATTGCCAAGACAACAGTTGTCAGATGTGGTATTTAAATCGTTATAAGCAAAACCAGTGTGCATGTACTTGTATCTGTGCCTGGGGAAGTATGAGAGAGAGAGAGAGAGAGAGAGAGAGAGAGAGAGAGAGAGAGAGAGAGAGAGAGAGAGTGTGTTTGAAGAGGTTTGTTTGTGATAAGTAGGTTGAACGGATGGTGGGCTTAAATAAATTTACTGCTCTTGCGTTAAAAGACAAGCAGTCCATTTGATAACGCGAGTGATGTAAATCGTAGAATATTATTCAGCCGTAGAGCACGTATAACTGGAATATTAGATAATGAAAGCAAACGTGATGAATTGACATTCACATATTTTAAGAGCCTTATTCTCAGCAAGTGTTTCTAACGGTAAACACAGTTCGACTCTTGTCATTATGGCTACAAATGTGTTTTGATTCACAATGTGTATGATTTCATTGATCTTTGGACGAAATAAATGTTTGGTTGGTTGGTTAGTTGAAATTTTAAGGCGGACCAGCACTATGAGGCTATTTAGCGCCATACAAAAGGTTATATCTTTCATCATTTAAAAGTGGTAAAAGGTTTCGTATCGACCAACGATACGAAACCAAACAGTTGAAGGTGAAACGATAAAATGGTAACGGTGATAAATAAATATAGTTTCCCGATCAACGGGGAGTGCAAATGATGTGTGACAAGGAAAACAGATGAAAAGTAATTAAAATCTAACGACGGTATATATAGCACATGAAACTGTTCAAGGTGATAGCATACAAGCTATAACTTATGATAAATATTTACTTCCTTCAGCAAGTTTATAATATAAGAAATTCTAACTGTATCAAAGCGCTCCCTAATGTCATGTACATTGTAATAATGATTACGCGTAGGTTGGAGGTCGAAACACTCCAACATGAAGTGCTTAACGGTGAATGGTTCATTGCAAGATACGAACTCTGGTGGGTCTTCTCCTTTTAGTATGTAGGAGTGGGTTAAATAAGTATGGCCGATTCGAATTCTTGTAATGACTACCTCCTTCCTACGGACGGCTCTGTAGGAAGGAGTCCATTCTCCTAGGGTTGGCTTGATGGCATGAAGTATGTTATTCACGGCATCATTCCATGATGCCTACCATTTCTGACGTAAACATTCTTTGATACTACGTTTAAAATCAGTATACGGTGTATTAAAATCAGATGGTTCCAGTGATAGGGCCATTTTAGCAGCGCGGTCTGCTTTGTCATTACCTTTAATTCCAATATGGCTGGGTAGCCAACAGTATACTATATTGTGGGAAGTACTCAGCTCAGTATGTTTGAGGAGAATATTGGCTAATAATGGATTCTCCAGTTTTCTATTATGTAGTGACTGAAGTACTGATAGTGAATCGGAGAAGATGATGCTGTTTAAAATACGCTTGCTTTCAATATATTGCAATGCAAGGTCTATTGCTCTGATTTCGGCTGAGAAAATTGATGTACCATTTGGCAAGCAAACTTTTGTTGTGTGTTTTCCACTAACGAAGGCTGCAGCAGCCTTTTCCTTATCTTTTGATCCATGAGTATATACTCTTGCATAATTTTCAAATTGGGCGATTAGTTCATGGTAAGAGTTGTGGAAGATGGAAGGGTTTGTCTCCGGTTTTTTTCCATCGTGTAATGTGAAAAGCACCTTTGGTTGTTGAAGTAGCCAGGGAGGTGTTTCGGAGACGGTCGTTTTCAGAATTTTTGACCATTCAATTTTGGTACTGTCAAGGCATGGTAATATTCTAATGCCAAAGGTAGGTGTGACGTTTGGTTTATTGTCATATAAGGTTTTATATTTGGGTTCAACAACAGCCGAAAAAGCAGGGTTCAGAGGGTTTGAGTTTATTTGACAGCATACTGTTCGGAAAGCATTTCTCTACGTTGTGATAAAGGTGGTTCGTTCGCTTCAACGAGTAGGCTTTTACACGGGGATGTCTTAAATGCTCCCAGGGCAAGTCTTATTCCCTGATCATGAATTGGGTCTAACATCTTCAAATAGGACTTCCTAGCTGAACCATAGACAAAGCAACCATAGTCTAGTTTCGAGCGAATAAATGTTCTGTATAAACTGAGTATGACTTTCTTATCAGCACCCCAGTCGGTGTGCGCTATTACTTTAAGTAAATCTAGAGATTTCAAGCATTTTTCTTTCAAATTCTTCAGGTGTGAAATAAAGGTCAGTTTTCTGTCGAAGATAATACCTAAAAATTTTGCTTCCTCAACAACTGGAATACGTGTTCCGTCCAGCGTGAGTTTAGGTCCATCATGATGTCTTCGTAACTGACAGAAATGCATACATACAGTTTTTGATTTCGAGAATTTGAAGCCGTTAGTATTGGCCCAATTTTGAATCTTCTTGATATTTTGCTGTAATTATCTTTCAATTGTATGCATGTGCTTGGATCGGTAACATATTAAAAATTCGTCAACATATAGGGAGCAATCCACACCTGGATTCAGACACTTGGTGATGCTATTAATTTTTATGTTGAAAAGCGTCACCGATAAAATACTGCCCTGGGGCACACCATCTCTTGATCGTGCATATCAGAGAGGGTGGAGCCCACTCGTACCTTGAATTCCCTGTCTGAGAGGAAGTTTGATATGAACGAGGGCAGTCGGCCTTTTAGACCCAGATCGTGAAGGTCATTTAGTATTCCGTACTTCCACGTTGTGTCATAGGCCTTTTCCAAGTCAAAGAAAACCGCTACTAAGTGTTCCTTCTTGATAAAAGCGTCGCGAATAAATGTTTCCAGTCTAACCCGATGATCATTGGTACGACGACCATAACGAAAGCCACTTTGGAAAGGAGATATTAAATTGTTGGTTTCCAAATACCATACAAGCCGAGAATTGATCATTCGTTCCATTGTTTTGCAAACGCAGCTAGTTAATGATATAGGTCTATAGTTGCTAGGATCTGCGCTATCTTTGCCTTTTTTGGGAATTGGTGTTATTGTTGCTTCTTTCCAAATTTTTGGTACATTACCAGTCATCCATAAATCATTGAAGATTTCCAGAAGAACTGTTAAGGATGGTTCTGGATGGTGTTTCAAAAACTGGTAATGTATATCGTCAGGCCCAGCAGATGTATCATGGGCCTTATTCAAAGATTCCATAAGCTCCGACAATGAAAACGGTTGGTTATAGCTCTCTGAGTTATTCGATATGAATTTCAACCGTGTTTTTTCTTTCTGAGCTTTCAATCTTCGGAAAGCTTCTGAATAATTAGACGATGAGGAAGTTTTGGAGAAACAATCGGCAAGTACATTAGCTATTTCATGTTTGGTATTGAAATTGTTATTATTTAGCTTCAGATGTCGGAAAGAATTGCATTTTCCCTTTCCGTTTATTTTGTGGATTGTGTCCCGAACTTTCTTCATTGGGAACGAGAGTTTAAAGTTGAATCATATTTTTTCCATGATGCTCGTTTACTTTCTTTAATGGTGCGGCGAGCTTTGGCCCGAACAATACGGTACTGAGTAAAATTTTCGGACGTTGGACGATTATTAAATTTTTTCAGTGCTTCTCGGCCTTGTCTAATGGCTTCTTTACATTCTTTAGTGAAGCACGGTTTTTGGGTTCTTTTACAATTCGGCGAGGACTTAGGAATGGATCCTTGTGCAATCTCAATTAAGACATATGTAAATTGTCGAATAGGATCATTATCGTTTAGGACGGTATTCATGTTAAGTCTAGCTGTACAAAGTGTTTCTTATTTGGCCCAGTCAGCTTTCTTTAAATTCCACTGTGGAATCGTGTCATCAATTGTAACGTTGGTGTTGATAATAGAGATTGAAAAAGTGATCACTGCTGTCAAGGTCATCAGCGACCTTCCAATTATAATCCAAAAGTTCAACAAAAGGCTGTGGTAACTAAAACTGTGACCATTTGAACTATCAACCGAGATAAGAATTTCGTTATCTTTCAGCCCGTTCAACAATAATATTAACTAATTATTTCTTTCCAAAGACAACACGTTTCTGGAATAATTCACTTTCTGACATCAAAGCAAAGACTGAAAACGTGAACACTTAGAATGAACCTATTTTCAGTGACATGGATATCATTTATTTGAATATGTTCAATACTTTTCATACCCTACATATTCTCTGCGAACATACTGATAACTGTCACCATATTTTCTTGCAGTCCTAACCCATGTGTGATTGTTGGAATAACGAAGCAATCGATGTAGTTGCAGCCTCCTTCTTTTTAGACAAGATTTTGAATGAAATGCAGAAATAAATACTATGTATGTATGTTACGTAAATTAGATGATTCTCTGCGCTGCATAACACTTTGACCTATTTGAAACCTATTGGTGTGTATATTTAATTGTGTGCTTAACTTTTGTTTTGATTTTATGTTGTACTTTAGATAATGTAAACAGCATATTTACATAGCTAACGTTTGTTAATTTTACTCCTTATGGCTTTATGAAAATAAACTGTATAGACAAACTTTTAACAATCGAAATGGAAATACAGTTCGAATGAGTCACATATGGGTCAAGTGAAAATGTGTATAAACTAAAAGCACTTAATTGCTGTCTTACGTCAGTCTGTGGGAATCCATTTTGATCACAAGTTACCAATGCGTTGAGATGTAATTCGAGAGGAATTGTTTCTTCAAAATATTCATTGCAATTTCTTAAGTGCTCATTCCCTTTTCGGTTATTACAGCTCATTCACTGTTGGACTAATACACCCCTTTTGGATTATTGAAAACTAATACAAAAACAATCTTGATAGCATCATTGTTCTTTATCAGGCTATTCAGTTCAATTGGAATTCATTCGGAACAGTTTATACGTTTAGACATGTGATATTACATTTGATTATTTGGGATTTCATTCACATTACTGTAAATGTCTTTTGAATTTTCACCTTGTTTTGTAAAGGAATAAATTACTTGTTGATTTTACTTAAATTGCTGGTTTCACTTTTTCCTGTTACATACTTTAAAACCAATAGTCGTAAGTCTATTCCGTTGATTTTCAAAGTCATATCGTGTGTATATGACCTTTGACCTGTGCTGGTCTGACACTAGTAGCAGAATTAATTTCCTAGTGGATCCACAGAGAACTCTTAAGAGGTAAATTTGATTTAGGAAAGTCCACAAATTAGTAAATGTAAATCCTGTTTTGAAAGACTTTACTGATAATTGGAATAAATGAAAAGAAGAATATGGACAAAAGGATGTGACAGCTTTGTAAGCTAACCTAAACTGGCCACATTGTTTGCACAAAAAAACACAACACTTTGTTGTTCCACTTCATTGTCACTTCGATCTTTTAACTTTTCTGGATAACATCCTGAATTGAATTTAATGGCTTTATCTATCAATCGTTATATTTATCTCAAACTTAGTTACGTTATCTTCTGTAGATTCAGTATTGAAAAATTATCGCTACCAAAACTCTAATAGGGTGATTACAATGTATGTTTCATATGAGGTAGAGAAAAAGATATCATATACTTTATGCTACATGGCAAATTCCGGTATTGTTTATCTTAGTAGAGTGTTGTACATTACTCATGATTATTGTTATTTATAGATACTTACCGACAAGGTAACTAGCAGACGATATTCTGCCCATTTTACCTGGACGGCGGGGAACGTTGCAGTTTCTCCTATATACGATAACCAAAATGTACCATTTATAACAAGGCACACTGAAGCAAAGTCAGTCTCTAGACCACAAATATAGATATTAACAGAAAGCTTGATTTGCGTTCTGTTTTTTGTGTAAGTTTCGTAAAAGTATCTTGAGATTCAATGAATTTATTTTCAGCTTCCAAACCCCATATAAAGTCAACGGTAAATCTGCCCGCTGACCACAAATATGGCGGCTGATAAACGTCATTCGGGAACTATCTATGTAAACAAGTGAAATTAAATGAGATGTTGCTGATATTAAGGAGGAATTCTAGATGGTTAGGATTGAAATGTAGAAATAAATCAAATAATGCTAATCATTTAATGCACATCCTAAACTATTTTTGCCAGGGATAATGGCTGCTTCTGTATACATTTTGTGCTGGAATCTGAAATTGGACACTCGTGCTGAAAATGTAAAATACTTAAATGACATGGACAGGTACTG
>JAECUM010033985.1:0-34686 GCA_016617855.1 Megalonaias nervosa
CGATAATCTGCGAAATCTATTTTCGAGTATAACACAATATTACAGCGATGATGTAAAACAACAGATCATTGAAACTATACAGCATTTAAACCAAGTTGCATCAGATCTAGAATTTATCAACAAAATCATCGTCCAAACAGTGATTATTGGAGGTGTTGATGATGATCAACTCTATTACATAACACGGCAATCAAATGTTAAAAAACATATTTCTCGATTATTTTAAAATAACCGAAGAACAATTACCAACATTTAAAATTCCGGAATTTGAGAGTACTGAACTGAAAAAATCCGTCAACGACATGATTGATGAAAATTTTCCAAAAATTATATCCGCGTGGAGAAAAATATCCCCACCGGCGATTATTCTCAAGCATGACAATGATCCATACATTGGAGGTCGTCATGTATCACCGGGCATCGTAAACATCACATCAACGATTGCAGTTAATTTGGTGTGTGACGCCATCGATGGAAGTTATCTCGTAGACATTGAAAAATCCACCCAAGCACAACAAGGATATATTCATTTACCCCCGAAGTATCTCCTGGGTTTTTAATTTTGTCAGTGCCCGTTAATCCAGTTAATCTGCGATGTCATAATCCACTGTTGTCACGGATACGTTTTAGACTTACTGACCAAGCCGGACACTTGCCTGACCTACGTCAGTAAGTTCTGGCAATAAGTTTGTATGTGAGATCGTAGATCGTCAGCGAATTAAATTACACGAATAAATATAATCAATGACGAAATCATCGGGAATAATTGCAGAGATTAAAAAATTAACCCTCGCACAACAATTGGTGGTGTGTTATTATTGTCTAAACAAAATTCGTCAAAAGATTATCGATGATGTCATCGATGTGGTAAAAAATTCTGAATTAATGGAGAAAAAAACAAAAAAAATAAATCTGAATCTGAATTTTTATCAGAATCTAAATTTGAATTAGAATCAGAATCTGAATCACAATAAATATTATAATCGGAATCTGAATAAATATTATAATCATGAATCTGAATAAATATTATAATCAGAATCTGAATCTGAATCAGAATAAATATTTTAATCAGAATCTGAATCTGAATCAGAATAAATATTATAATCAGAATCTGAATCAGAACAAAAAATAAAAATTAAAAAATAAATATAATGTGTCTGAATAAATATTATTATCAGAATAAATATTATAATCATGAATCAGAATAAATATTATAATTTGAATCTGAATCAGAATATAATCTGAATCTGTGTCAGAATAATGTGTCAGAATAATTATTATAATCTGAATCAGAATATAACCTGAATCTGTGTCAGAATAATGTGTCAGAATAATTATTATAATCTGAATCAGAATATAATCTGAATCTGAATAAATATTATAATCTGTTTCTGCATGTTATAATCAGAATAAAATAAATATTATCAGAATAAATCTGATTCTGCGTAAATATATTATAATCAGAATAAAAATAAATAAATAAAAAAGATAGCAAAAGAGAGTACCTGACGGGCAAGTTGAATGAAGTTGGATATATATCTTTTTGGGTAATTGTTCTATTTTTCTTTCTCACTGTAATTTTCTTTCTCATTGTAATTGTAATTTTCTTTCTCATTGCAATTATTGGATCGCTAAGCGCGATAGGGGTAAAAAAAAACACCCCCAAAGCGAACCTCTGGTGTTTTGAGGTTCGGGGGTGCCAGGCGAGTTACACCTGGAATTCGTTTTTTTTTACAATCTTACAATCACCCGTACACAAGTATATCTCATCATCAACTGCCCGCATGTGCCCCCAATAATAATAGCATCTGTCGCCGAAAGCAAGACAATATATCTTCAGCATTTTTTGAAACTCGAAAATGTGAAGACTTTTCACTAGTGGATCCGTATACAAACGCCTTAACCCCACGGCTACCGGAGCTCTTACAAATACACAGGTAAATTTAAGTATATAACTAGTGACAGCGCTTTCAGTGACCTCGTCAATAGCGACCTTGTCACTGCACATAAATTTCTTCAGCTGTCGCACACGTGAACTCATAATCTTTGTATTCGTATTCACGTGATAGCTCTAATTTAATTTTTTCGATCGAATTTGCAAGTGAAACAAAGTTTTGAATATCTTCATCATCGACATAAAGTAGTGACTGTCTTAATGCCTGTTGAAGTAACTTGATGAATCTGTACTCGGCTGCTAGTGTATATCTCCCATCATATTTCCGTTCCTGTAGCGCTTCAAAATCATTTATGATTTATCAGGGTCCAACTGTTCTGACAATTCTATATCCTCGTCATTTAATTTTTTAATCTTAGAAATAATTGCATGAATATTCTCGGAATTCATTATATAATAAATATTTGTTTAAAATAAAAATATTTTCTGAATCAGAATCAGAATAATAATATTTATTATATACGCATTTCTGCCTGATGTTATTCATGAGTTAAAATACATGTATGTCTGTATACCTGTTTGACCTGGATTTGTACACAGGCAAGCGGCGCTTGATTTATGCTGAGGTTACCTGTATTGTACTAGCAGAGACAACATACATGTGCTATCAGTTATACTGAATAAAATCACAATTATTGTAAACTCTATCGTGGATTTATTTCAATTTCCAAACACACTTCACAAAATATACTGTATAAAATATCTGCATTCGATAATCGCACATACATTTTCTGCACAAGACGTTATTCACGAGATTAAAAAATACATGTAGGTCTGCATATGCAACTATGCTAACTGTTTTACAGGTAAGAGCTAAAAATAACTTACCTGTATTTTGTCCTGTTGTGAGAAACAGTAAAAAAAAGGCAATCGCGGCACAGTCGTATAATATTACGCACTTGCAAGCTGAGCAACTGCTTAATTACTCTAGCGGAGAAGTCGTTGGTTAACGGAGTTATCTCCCTTTGTTATCTAACACTATAGGAACATATGAAAATGTTATTTTTTTTTTTTAAATTTTCTCGAATACGCCGATTTGGTTATATTATCTGCGACATATTGTACCGAACGCGCGTGAATATCAAAATATTTTCCAGGTGCATTCATTGATTGAAATATTATTTCCTCGCCAGTCTCCATGTTCACGGATTTAACAACTTTCGGAACTTACTATATTTCCCAGTACCACCTAGTGCAGAATTCTGATTCTGTGTAATAGCTTGCAAGTTACATAATAGTTTTACTGCCATTGATGTGATCGATCACAAGTCCATCTTTGATCAGTCCATGAAAACACTCGTCACTCGTACATGAATCTATGTGAGTCATAATGTTTATTCCCACCGACACTGAACATGATATAACCAGTATTAGTGACAACACCGACTGGATTTTTTTAGTCGACAGTTCCTGATGACACCATCACGAGATGCTTCATAATTCTTGATGATGTGTTACAAATTCATTTTGCTTCATTTTATATAATAATATTATTTGTCTAAATTATTATTTTATTGTTGAGGTGAAAATCTGGCTAGATAGTCTTCAGCGTTTTTTTTATGGGAGATTCGACGCCATTGGTATTATTTTTTATCATAATATTGCTTCAGCTCTCTGTATTTTTTACCACCACATTGTACACACAACTGCGTTTTTCCTCTGACCCCAACACCATATTTCAAGCACGGTTTTGGTCCTAGTCTTTCTCTACGAACGCTTTGCATATGGTAACCACATAATTCATTTACGCAGGTTTTGTTACAAGGAAGTGAACAACCGATCATGAGTCATTTGCATTTATTGTTTGCTTCAATCATTATATATATCATTAATCTTCAATTTAGATATATATTTGGCTTAATTATAATATGGAGGAATTTATGAGATTATCTGTGATTAAGCCCTCTAAAGCCAGATTCGATCTCGACAGAATAACCCCTCAATTACCAAAACGAGCTTTGGTTGATTTAACAAATTAAACTTTAATCAATCATATCAGTGAAGCCAAGAAAGAATTTCGCGATGATGGTGCAGCTCACGTATGGTCAACATTTAGAATTGTACGCGACGCCGGTGGCATTGTCGATGCTACAATGAATGATAAACGAGCAGCGACAATTATTAACTATCTCGACGCAGCACGAAAGTATATTTTTCATATAAAATTTATTGTGACGACAGACGACGACACATGGATTATCCGTGACAAACGTGATCCTGTTCGCTTGTCTCGTTAGGGTCATAGAGGAGGTATTGTAACGATAAAAAAAAAAAAAATTCAAAACCAGGAATACTGACTGGAATTGATAAACCTGTTTATATAAACTGAATGATAAACCTGACATTGACAAACTTCTTCCGATGAAAGTTTCTAAACTGAATTGTGTTGCTGAACGATTTACAGAACATTTTACAAAATCAAAACGAAGAAATAGTTTTACAGAACAGCGACGCAAGAAAATAAATGATTGGGCAGAACAGTCAAAGACACCGGAGCGTCCATCAACGATGTTGCTGAGTTAGCAAAAAAATTAAAATTTCCAACAACAATAAAAACACTAACAGGTGAAATTTTATACGAATCGAAATATAAATCACGAGGAGATCCAATAGTGATTATTGATCATAATTCTCATGCGTCTACGAGTGACGTAATGATATTTCCACGAGATCGAACTGTTAAATTCTACAGCGGAAATATGTTTGATTTTATCGCAAATATCAGCAATAGTGATCCTGTTTCTATTTGGTTGTTTTCGAGTTCGGAATGTGGAAATTATGACCAGTTTGTACGACCTAACGGAGATATGTACCGTACAGAATGTCTCCATGACGAAATTAAAAATCTCTCGTTGAAGTACTCGAATGACGATCTTGAACATTTACTTGATATTTGTTTTACAGTTCCATCGGTTGCTGCACATGCTGCTCAAAAGAAAAACTCATGGATGCCAACACGACGGGAATTTCTCGAGGACATTCAATTGAATTGTATAGAGTATGGTCATGGAGGTTTATGGAACACGAAATACGAGCATAAAAATGTTGTATCGGCTAACATGGTAGGGGCTTATCCAGTAAGTTTTCTTGGGTTCGGAGAATGTTCTGAGTATTTCAAACGATTTGGTCATCCAACACATGAAATGGTTAGAGTTTCGATAAACGGACCTTTACCTGAATTTGATATGATAGGATTTGCTAAAATTATGTCATTCTATTTAGTCGGAATCTACATCCGATCGTTTATGTTTGGTTTGGAAGACATTTTTCAGAAAAATGTTGGGTTCCAATAGTGTTGTTGAGATTTATGCCTGATTCGGGTATTTTGATTTCTCTGACGTTGACTGAAGTTATTATATCATATCATTCTCAAAATCAAGTTTGGTTACCACCACAGAAGAAATACTTCGATGATGAAAATCCTCATATGACCGATTATGAAAATAAAACCGCAAAAGATCTAGGACGAAAAATAATCGGTAAAGTTACTTAAGGTGGATCATATGATCACACACGACATTGTTGTAGATTAATCATAGATGATGCTGAATTGGATTTTATTATTGCCGATACAACATCGAAAAATATTTTTGTGAATCAAGAAAATGCTTATTTGTCTGATGGAACTAAATTAGGCACGATTGTAAGTTACATCGAAGGTGAATCACCGCAGCTTACTCATTTAAGATCTTCGATGCTTGCTTATGTTTCGATAAATTTATTATCGATGATTAATCGATTTGCTGATACCGCAGTCAGGGTTGCAACAGATTCATTTTATATCAGCAGAAAATATTTGGAATCACTAAAACAATTTGGTATCGGTGATCATGCTGATTGGGGTGGTTGGTGGATAAACCAAGAACAAATTCTTGATTACTCTGCTTCTGCTGATTATAAACCAGAAGCGATATTTTATAAAAATAATGGTCTATCAGAATTATCATCGGCTTCATCTCTGTATTTGATCCCGTAACTCGTCATAAGACCGTTTATCTTAACGGATGTGGTGGATCAGGTAAAACAACACGTGTGATTGAATTATTTCGTAAGAGTTATTCAGACTCCATCAATATGATCGTACTCACACCCACACATAGATTAGCTCGTGAAATGAACGAGCGTGGAGTTAATTCGTGTACTTATCACAGTTTATTTCGATGGAATGGAGATACGTGGACTCCTAAGCGAATGGGTGAGAGACATATTCCTAATATTATTATTTGGGATCAGATCTGTACGGTATCGTTGGAGGTATTAGAAATATTCTTGGGATGGTTGTTAACGAGAAATACTGCGATTATCATGTGTGGTGATCATGGTCAACCTCCACCTTTTACTGGATCATCTCCACACGAAGGGCTGAAAAAATTCGTAGATTATTATGAGGAGATAAATGACGATTACAGAGCAATCGATGAAGTGTTGAAGGAGTTTAAGAAGTTAATCCGGCTACAACCAGCTAGAGTTCAGTGTAAAATAATGCGTGAAATAATTTCAGAAACTCCGATGAATGATTTTTGGAATTTATGGAAACCCACTGATTTGATAGTCGCAAGTAGGAAGATAGTTCGTGATACACTTCAGGAGAAATTATTTCTGTTACACAAGGAAAGAATTTCGGATTTGCCTGTTCCGTTATGTTATCGTCCAACAGATACTCGAAAACAAAATGTCAAAGTCGATATTCCAGGAACCAATGAAAAACAAAAACTAGTTGTTAATGATATTGTTGCTGTTGATATTAGTGCAGTTGAAAATGCGTTGAATATGGATAAGTCACCATGGACGTTAGGTTACGCTATGACGATTCACTCATCGCAGGAATTAACTATTTCTGAAACAAATATCTGGATTGTCGATGATCGGATCGAATGGTCAAATTTAGTTTATTTGGCCGTTTCGAGAGTCAGAGAAATATCTCAGCTAAAACGAGTTGTTATGGATCACGAAATGAACGAGGAAATAACTGATATAAACATTAAAGATGTTGTCAAGAAAAAATTAGTTGGTTATCATCAATCTGACAAACAAAATAAACGTGATTTTGATCTCGATGTTGATTTTATCATGACACTGAAACAAAAACAGAAAAATCATTGTGCAATCTGTAATGCAGTAATGATGTGGCAGTATTCGAATAATAATCCAAAACAATTCACCGTGGATAGAGTTAATAGTAATCTCGGTCACACACGTGAAAATGTGATATTGACATGTCTTGAGTGTAATTGACGTAGGGGTTCTAGTGTTCTGCTTTTACAGAAGTGAAGGTGGTGTAATTGTGTATCTTCAGGAATTACTTGTAACTGTTAGCGTACAAATCCACGCTGAGGAGCAGTTGAATCTAGTCTGTAGGTTGCAGGTCTACCCATGGATCTTACCACGCTGGAAAGTTTATGTGTGGTCACACTCCAAATAGGATCAGTTGCTCTTTTTTTACCCCCTTCAAGTTCACCGGGTTCATATAAATATCTTACAGTCACATTACCTAATACTGGTTGTTTTGAGGAAGAGTCTTGTCGTTGTATTGGTGAGTATAGAGGAGAAGATATATATATATATATATATATATATATATATATATATATATATATATATATATATATATATATATATATATTGGATCGCGCTGATGGGTTTCATGGAAGTTGCACGAGTAATTTCATTATTTAAGGCAGCTATCACGCTTGGTAGTCTTGTAACCCATTCACGAGACCTTTTATCCCCGGCCATAAGGTCAGTGGATATTTCCTTTGTATATTGATATCCAAATAACCGCTCAGCAAGTGTTCGATTAAATCATTCAACGATTGCCTGATAGCGATGAATTGCGGTATGTCCTCGTCTGATTTTGACTTTATGCTTTTTCATCAGAGATGATACTGCACCAAGAAATTCTTTGCCAAGATCAACCTGTAGTAGCTGTGGCCATCGTAGACCACGGCGTTGATAAATTCGTTCAAAAGCATATGCAACTTCAGCTGCTGCTTTAGTTGATAACGGCTCTGCTTCTTTATATCTACTTGCAACATCAACGACAGTTAACGCGTATTTGTATGTGCGTGATTAACGTCAACGTGTTTTAATAACATTGGGAGTTCTGACATCAAAATGTGCGTACTGAATTATTTTAGGTGGTGGTAGATAAATTTGCCATATTGCCTGTCGTGCTAACCAATTTGCAGCAAAAGAACGTGAAACATTGCCGCATCAGCAAGTTTACTAATCGCTGCTCTACCTCTCCAATATCCTCTCGGGCTCTAATAAACCAATTCCATTATAATAGTTATCTAAGACTAATTACCAGCTACTGCATTAGTTTACTTTTCATTGCTGATTTTACTAGGAGGTTAGCAAGTTTATCTGTGAGAGATTTATTTTTTATAGAATTTAACGCGTGAATCAACTTCACATCTGCAATATCTCGTTGTTGTAAATCTTTATTTTTATATGCAACAGCATGAATGTGGCACGCTTGATCAATCAGATTTATTGGATACTCTCCGGGTCTTGGTTGATCTCGTTCGTCAAGTCGGATATCAAGTCGGGTTCCAGGACCACAATAATTATATCCAGTAAGATATTTTTCTTCTGGGTATTTAGTCCATGGAGTTCCTGGTAATTTTCCCAGTGAAGCAGCGATATCACCACCTGTTTTTGTTTTTGACGAAATAAATTTGTATATGCTTGTACCACATTCTACACACTTGCCTGTAAGTGAAATTTTTTTCTTTTGTTTTTTCTTTTGTTGTTGTTGTTTTGTTTTGTTATTGTTGTTAATCCACTGGTGGATGTGGATGCTCTGCATCGAACACAATATAAATTCATATTATTTATTATATTTGTACAATATTGATGTCATTGATTTCTCAGCGACACGAAAGCAAGAGCCAATCAAGCATCATGCAGCGTTACCAAATTCTAGAGAAATTATAATAGGTCCATCTGGGTCTGGTAAAACGCAATTATTGCTTAATCTGATAGTAAGATGGCTAAAGTGGGATAAGTTGTATTTGGTTGCGCCATCAGTAGATGATCAGCGATGCTACGATGTGCTTAACGATTTTAATGAAGAAGCGAAGTCGTTGGATGAAGATGATGATACTTATATTGTTGATTTTATCACCGATATTGATGAAGCTCCATCTGTGGATGATCTCGATGGACGTATTAATAATCTCGTAGTGTATGATGATGTGATGCTGGACAAACAATCTAATCCAGCTCCAATATTTTCCTGAGGCAGACACGAAAATACAGACATAATTTATGTTACTCAGCGATATACACAAATACCTAAAGTGATCAGAGATAACTGCAATCTTCTGGTTGTGTTTAATGGAGTCGATACACATACTCTGCGAAACATTCATCAGACTTGGTGTTCCGGGGATATGGATATGATTAAATTCAAAAATTTCTTTCCAAAAGCACAAGCTACCCCACACGGATTTATCATGATAAATTTACATGATCATCGGTCGCGATATCGTGTAGGTCTCGATAAAATTTTTGACTGAAAAACACAGCAGAAGGGAGGGTGATTAATTCTCTCGATGAGTACCCGAGGAGTAAATGATAAGCTACGAAAATTTAAACAAAAATTGGGTAATAAATTCCAAACGTCAGCAACAAAGATTTGCTAGTAAAATCAGGGAAATTATCGTATTATCGTATCGTATTTATTAGCGTAATTTTATATATTTCGTAGTTTTCCGCGGGAAGCCTTATTTTTGGAATTCCAGGGTACCCCAATTAGAGTCTGTTCACCCTCCCTGCTGCTACCAGACATTAAGTAGTCATTTTTTTAGATGTTTAATTTGAAAATTGGGGCAAGGGGGCAAACGCTTAAAGAGCACCCCTAATTTTTTGCAGATGATACAACATTAGGAGAAAAATAACAAGACAGCAACGTTTGCTTCGTTTTTATCCGTTATTTTTTTATGTTGAAAATCCCCTGTCCAGATCGAATATAAAAGCACTAAAATTGTACTACTGTGTAACACATGCATGATCGGAAGCCAAAACCTGACACTTAACTTTATGACCTAGAGTCCATACCAAAACTTAGTACTGTAACTTCATCGGACATGTGTGTCATTTTCTTTAAAAATTAAAAAACAAATTAATATTTGCTCTTACTTTCTGATTTTCTTTCGAATTGATGAGGACTCTTCAGGAAAATGAATCACTTGATCCGGTTAATGTAATATGGAACATGAACCATTCTTTCATTCCATTTGAAAATTCGGACTCTCGAAACTTTGGACTAATGAACTATTCCTTCAGACTAATGAACCTTCGTACAAATAACCCCACCTTTCGGATTATGTCTTCGATTAAACCTGTAAACCTTTCTTCTAGATCAAAGAATATTCGGGCTTAAACAACTTTGGACTATTGATCCGTTTGAATACTGAACCCTTCTTTCGGACCAATGAACCCTCGGACACTGAGCCTTCAGAACATTGAACCCTTCTTTCGGACTAGTGATCATTCTGACTAAAGTACCTTCGGAATACAAAACCTTAGGGCCATTAACTTCTCTTTCAGACTGACGTCAACGAACCGTCAAAACAGTGTTGAGCCTCTCCTTCGTACCGCAGAACCTTCGAACTTGTTAACCTACGGACCATCGAAATTTAACAACAGCCTATTGAGTTCTGCCTTTAAAAAATGACAAGATGCTTCCATTTACAGCTTTCAAAAATAAAATTCTATACGAATTCAAGTCTTTGGTATAAGACAGAAAACACAAAAAGCACCTTGGTATAACGGTTTAGACTTTATTGACTCTGGGCAGACTGTCTATTGACTCAGGGGGTCGCTAGTGATTGTAGTATTTATTTGGTAAAATCAACATATAATGCGTATCGTATATATTTCGATACAAGACATAATAAAGACAGTAAGCAACATAAAGTAGTAATAAGAAGCACATATACACACGCACACACACATGTGTGTATATGTACGTATGAAAGTATCAACGATTTAAACATTATATAGGTAAAACAAGACATATTGTCAATATTTCGGGGACAACAGTTTTAAGACCAAAATAAAATAAAATAAGCAACAAAAAAGCACAGATCACAATGACCTTATACTTAATTAATTATAAACCACGCAAACAAGATACTTAACTCAATGCCAATCAAATCAAGCAAAAAAAAACAATTTAATAATACTGAAAAAGCTACAGGTGTAAGAAGTCGGATGTAAGGTGAATCACAGTGCTCACTGGGTTAGAATAGGTTCACTAATTCAGTACTTGCTTTAAAATAACTTATTTTTTTAATGAAGTACCTAAAATCAATAATAGAGACACGTCTTCCTGCAATTTCGGGTTATTCGGTAAAGTACGACTTTACTGCTGTGTTTAATCTGTTCGTTTGCAATACCTTATATATTATGTGGTAAGTCATTCCAATCTTTCATTGCATAATTCTAAAGATAAGAACGTCGTAGATGATACGGTATTTAATCTTGGTACTTCAACAACGTAATTATTGCTACCGAGTTAGAGTTAGATGGTGAGAGGCTAACTTCTACATGTCTGTCGTGCGCACTACTTCCGAGTTCACATGAAACAGTAATTTGAATCTCGTAAACTCGCACTGATATTCGATTCCATATTAATTGATGCTTTTATAGTTAGTGTTAGAAGATCTTTTAAGGGGCCGACCATTTAAATAATTTTGGTGAGGTGGTGGTTGGAGACTGTGATTTGCTTTCTAGTGGATATATTAGTTATTAATTTTTTTTGCTACCTGAAGATACTTTTTTCACTAATATAAGTAAAATATTGTTAAAGGTTTTCGGTGGTGGTGTGATAGATTGGGAATGGGATTTCCTTTGGATCCGAGATATTTTTTTCTTTTTAGATAATGGAGATTTTTCAAACCTATATTTAGCCGGATTTATTTGTGAAAAGAATTCTCGGTCCCCCCCCCCCTTCAAAAATTAAATGGTCGGTCCCCAACTTTATAGGCTTTGTGCCGGTAAGCTAATTTTAAAAGCTTGTAAAAACTGATTCAAAGTTCAGAGCTGGTTCTATTTTATGAAGATCATTGTGGATGCATATTCTCAAGTGCCACGAATAATGGGGGGAGTATTCAGAATAATTTACCGTGTGTAATGCAATTTGAAACGATACTGAATTTTGTCCTAGACTGGGATAAAAACAATAAATTTGATCTGTTAACATTGGTATATCTTTAATTATTATATCTAATGAAACTGTATTACGAGATCATCAGCAGAAATATATGTCGTAAGCAGTTGTACCTGTACCATGGCCATTGCATGTGAACGTACTCGATTGATCATCGTATGCGTAACTGTAAGCATCTGGGCATGCTTGTTTGAATGTTTGCGAGTAGCTGAACGGTGGACAAGTCTGCGGTGTTCCATGAGCGCCTCTACAACAGTAATCGTCTCGATTGAACTTCATGCACGCGCTCATGCAAGCTACCACGCCTCCAGTGCCGTGAACCTGGAGTTCACCTGGACAAATTCTGTTCAGGTCTGTATTGCACCCAGCTCTGGTACAGTAATAATGGCCGCTTCCTGGGTTGAAAGTACCTTGGCGAGGAGCCATTGACATTTGAAGGTTGTATCCGTCCACCAAGCTGATGTCGTAAAAATCCTGGTTATGAGAGGAGCCAGCGTCAAATGTTATCTCAGCAAGAGTAGCTGGGGGAATTCCTCCGGCCCCGTTGCACTGAATCTTTCCCCCTCCACAGTCCCCGGTCTCACATTGAGAGCCCCCACAGTGGGTTCTTCCCCAAACCCTACCGGACCAGTTGTTCACTACGGTAGATGTATGAGACTGCCCTGATCGCAATTCAAATCCACCTAATGAATAAAAAGTAATTGTCTTTAGAAAGATGTAATTATGTATAAATAACTGACCAGGAATATACATCGCAACTCTGGCTAATGTTTTTGTTTTTGAAATAACAACGTTTATTACACGCTGTCAACAGATGTTATTACTACAGAAATGTATAATGTTGACTTGCTTTGTTTTTATTTTGTATTTTTAAAAACTGGCCAACGTATCTAAAACTTAAATCACATACAGGCACAAATACATGCATACGCACGTACGTGCGCGCGTGCATACATACATAGTGTATTTTCAACTTCTGAATTACTAAATTTATTACTTTTAATGAATGTATGTACTTATCTACAACACCGAAGATTATTGTTTTAATACTTTCCTTTTTACATATTAAGGTCACTATAGTTATTTATAATTGCTATACCTGTAGACACAGCATAAATTTATTTTGTTTCCTGAGTATTCTGCTTGCTTGTTATGATTCAAGATTTCCATTTTTATTTTTCTTGTTCTGAATATTAATAACGTAAATCTCCTGTGATCTCTTGAATATTATAATATAAATCTTGTGTGATCTCTTTCAGAGATATAATAAAGTCAGGCAGTAAGTGTTTTTTCGACAATACATACCACCATCTGGAATGGATGGGTTTCCGAGAAGTCCTACCCAGACCGTCTGCGGACAATTGTTGTGAATAACGAGTTGGTGGACTGCTGCGCATGCTCTAAGCATGCATAGAAGGACAAGGGCACGAGACATAATTCCTACAGAAGAATTATAAATCATTTTTAAAGATAAAAAAAAAAAAAAAAACAATGACAAAAACGAAAATACACAACCTTCCGATAAGAACTGACAAGGCCTGATTAAAGGTGGAATAAAAGGAGCAGTTGCTCTAGACATTGGCGGCGCGATGGTGGGAGTTATAGATGGTAGGGGACAATCATTCCCGGGTGCCTGGCAAAGGAGGCGCCGTAAGGAGCTTTTTCAACTAAAATGTTCATGTTATTTCAGCTTCACCTTATTTTAACGGCAGAAATTCTTCACAAAACTTAAATTTGTCTAGGGAGAACAAGATAGGTTGGCAACTGACATAAAATCTGTTCTCTGTAGCAAATTAGGTGAGCTATCAAAGAACACTCTCCCCAGGTATCTTATTAAGGACGCAACAAAGGAACATTGCCCCCGGGGCCTCGATCCCTCGCGCCGCTACTAACATATTCGGGTGGAAATGGTGGTGGTGTTCTTTTTGAAAGTTCTCCAGGGCTTTTTACTCCCTTAGTCCGACATTGAGAACTCGTATATAATATCTTGCCTTTCTCGTAGACGTGTGCGATGGTTTGTTCATTAAAGAACAGTTATAACAAATCGGTGAATGTGGAATACGATAAACAATTTTTGAGTGTTCTATATGGACATCGCAAATGATTAAGCTCCATAGTCATTGGCTTTGCGGAGAAGATGATTGTACAAATGATTTCTTAAAATGCGAAATCTTGCCAAATTATCATGGTGTTTGTTTATTTGCCGGTATAAATAAGCGACGACGTAGAATTACAAAAGTTACATGTATATAAAGTTTTCTTGGGAACCATCTGCAGCTTGACCCTGTCTAGATATGACAAAATAAAATCAAATTATCTACATCTACTTCATAAAACAAACTGTAGTCACACTTCTCTACTATGTTTTGTTGGTGGGGAAACCCATTAAGTTTCTTATATGCAGAGATTATACAGCAGATCATAGAACAGAAAGAGTGAGTTTAAGTGTTATTGATATTTTAACATCTACATCTCTTATCACTTCTCTCTGGGCATGCTCGTTTGGAAATAGGAACAGTCGGAATATAAGAATACCAATCGAATAACACAACTGTGGCACAGTGCGGACTGTTCTCGGCAAGGAGATGGTGTAGACGGTGTCAGTCATGTGAAACATTTTTAATGCAGTTTGTGCAGTGCATTTATCAATATTGGAGTAATGGCGATGTTAGACAGTACCCGCTATCTTATCAATAACAAAGAGGTTGAGCCTTGCCTGGAAAACGTTGATGTCGCTACGACCATTCTAGGCCTTGCTCGATATAGTGAAGACTTTATCCTGCTGAGCTTGCTCCTCGACGTGAAAGGAACAGACCATGATTTAGGTCAGAATCGCCATGTGAGATGGCCATCTTCAATGCCCAGCTCCATGGCAGAAGGCAATGTCATGCTCTCAAAGCTGGCTCTTTGGATGCCGTCTGCAACATAGTCGCTGGTGGTAGAGACCAACCTGCTTATCATCTTCCAGGGGAACACTAGCATCCTAGCCTTTCAGGACGTGACAACAGACGTACAGCAAGGGCAAATTAGCTCCAAGAAAGGTACCATCGTGCCCCAAAACATCCGTGTTGCTTTCTAAGACTTGGAATGACTAACCAGCCAAGAGCACACTTGCAAGTCAACAGCGTTCGATGCGACTTCTGCAACTGGTGGTATGGTTCTTAAGAAAGTCGTCGACCAGGGCATTGATGGTAAGAAAAGTACATGGTCTCTGTCAGCAAGGGGCAAGGAGGTTGTTAAAGGATATCCCCAACTTTGACCTGTTCCGTATGGCCTTGCACTTGAAGCATTTACGGGCATCTACATAGGTGATTTAGTCGGCACACCTACATGAAGCTGATATTGTCAACCTCGACTCTTCGCATAACTGCTGGACTTACTGTGTTGCAGTTAGTGAGAGGTCATCTCACGTTCTCTACTTCTTCTCGTATGGCCATGCGCTGCATGCTCAGCATAATCGCAGATCCCATATCAAAAACACTAGGAGAAAACGCTGTCTCTCAAGAAGACTTCCAACTTTCCCAGACAGAAGTCATTCCGTTTTCATATAGTCATACGATGCGGTCTTTCAATAACGGCGAACAAAAACAATGCGACGTCGAAGCTTCCTACAAGTATTTCACATTTCTGCTGCTTTCTTGCAAATTTGGATGATAAGATTTAAACACATTCAGTAGAACGTATGCTGTTCCTGATATGGCAGTCCTCAGAACAGGCCTTATCTGGTCAGTGCAGTTAGATTTCCCTTGACAAAAGTCATCTGTGTTTCATACCGTCAATGTTGTAAGTTTAACTAGGCCCTTTAATGCAAATCATATATGAAACCAGTCGCGTTTAAGCTTTCTCCTCGAAGATTAAGTAGCAATTGACCACAAATGCTTTTTCCAGAAACTATTATCAATATAAAATCGGATCATCCTGGAAGAATTCTGAAGCAAACCATCTGCAAGGCTCGTGCCTGTGTAGAGTGAAGAATTTCGTAAATTGGGTGAACTCTCAAAATTTTTCTTTGTTATTCGGTGTATACATTTTCCTCGATGTTGTGACCTTGTGTAATCATTTTTTTTACTGTATATTGATGTAGAAATGTATTATTTTTATTTTCATGATTGTTATAATGACAAGAGTAATTGCTCTTAACTGCATAACCTGTGTGGCGGCAAAGAGCAAGATTCAAGGGGGCGTAGCTGCAAAGAATCTGGCAAAAATAATAATAATATTTTCTCATTCTTTGATATAGAAAAGGTATCAAAGGACTTGTTGTTAAATTAGTTCACTTCTCATACGTAAGGGTCCAGACTTTTAAATAGGAAAGACTTTTTAATCACCAGCACGGGGTGCTTGCAGGGAACTTCAAGTTTAGCAAGGAGTAGGACAGATGGTTTGATCCTAAGCTCGCAAAGGTAATTATTTTGTTAGCGTGCACGATAATTGTTCCTTTTCAGTTAAAATGGGATTTTAGTGTTTACAGTATCTAATTTTCCAAAGAGAAATTTAAAATAATTATTTCGCGGAACACTGCTTCTCTTGTGTACCCCTCTTAGATTTATGTTACTTGACATTTAAAAACCTTAGCGCAGAACAGGAACCAAGTTTCGGTGTCTGCTGAACTCATGCATGAAAAGAGAAACAAAGTATTCGCCTAAGAAATAATTACACTTTAACTAATTAATATCATACCTTTGTTCTTCCAAGCGATGTTCTTTCAGATTTGGTTTCTTCGATAGGCCCCTCTTAAATTTGAATAAAGCTGTAACTTATAATTTTGTCCAACTTTAGCAGCACTATGAAAATGAAATTATAAGTGCAATTTATCACGGATACCTATTTAAAAAAAGAAAAACACCCATATCTTTGACGCACTCGCATTCTAAAGAAGCTAATATCACATGTACGCTTAATGTCACACGTACTTCAGCATGTCCATTCACATGCACAAGGTCTGAGTTACATGCATTCTTATCTGAGTCCGCCAATGTAGAGAGGAATAGGCAATGTTTCTTTCATATAAATAGAACGAAGGCCTAGAACTAATGATACACTTGAAACCCTTTGGAAACCAAATCGGGCACCAGCTAAGTTGACGTTAACGCAGTTCAAAAGCTTCTCCATCACTTGAACATCCCGATTCATTCTCTTCACAATGGATTACCTCCCTTTAATAGGATAATGCCAATGCCACGTCCAAGTAAATCTGGTGGTAAAATGCAACCTGGAAAAGACCTTACGATGTGTTAAATGAATTTTGATTGCATTTGCCGCGATCGTTTTTCTTCATTTCCTTTATTGCAAAATGTGACGATTTTGCCTAATACACAGTAGAAAAAGTCAGAAATTATTTATTTGCAGTATATATGGCTACATGCACAGGACTGACGATGAGACGAAGCAGATGGTAGCAGACATCACAATATACTGAAGAGGCCACATTGAAGTGCATTTGATCCGTCATATAGATCTTGGTTATGTTTCCTTTGTCTTTGATTGGATTTAAATCTGCACGAAGAGAAGTAGTGTCCAATTAACTGCTGTAATAATCCGCAAAGGCGATCGACTAAGGTTTTAATGTCCCAAGGGTCAAAACAGCGTTACGGCAGCTACATGTTCAAAAAGAGTAGGACAAGTGAGGAGCGGGATATGGATTAGGTCATTAGGGCAATGGTTTGGGATTATAATAGATTCAAACAGTTGCTATATTCGAATCCTTTTCAGTGTCCGTAGCTAACATTATATTACGTTACAGTTGTTTATTGCTGAAATAAAAGTTACCAGAAGTATACCGAAATAAATGTCATGATGCTGTTTTATGAGCCACTTATTTCCAAATACTAAAGTGTCCATGTTTCTGAATTTTATTGATTACTGATTTTAAAAGAGCCATAATGGCAAATACTGATTCTAAAAGACGCCATAATGGTAGATAGTGGGCCAATCATCCATTGAAATGACCGAACAGACTTCTGATTCGTTAATGCCTGCAATAAAGACTATGAAGAAAATAGCTTATCACCTCTTCAAATTGATAGCCTATCACCTCTTCAAACTGACCGAATAGACATCTGATTTGTTTATGCCTAGAAAGGAGAGTGAGGAAAACATCGAGAGTGGAATATAGGTCTAGGCTATCAGACCTAGCGGTACATCTTGCGACTGTAATCACCTTCCTCCTGGTGCCGTTCCACATCGACAGAATGTTTACTTTTCTAAAATAAAATCAGAATTCAAGACGCCATTTTTCTTGAATAATCCGATGTCGGTGACAAGATTATGGACAGTGGGATAGGGATCAAAGCTTGCAAACCTAGCGGCCCAATTTGCGATTGTAACTGCCTGTCTTTTCATCTTCTACTTTGTGCTGTTCAAAGAGAACAGAAGATTTACTTAAAAATAGAGTTCAAGCGGGCATGTTGCACGAATGATCCTATACCCCTTAGAAACGATCACCTGGCACTCTATATTTCAATAAACAAGTTCTTATTGGAGAGTTTTTGTTCTGAAAATTTGACGTGCAATTGAACTGATATACGATTTCTTCAGATTGTTATATTATTGAAATAGACTATACAATCTACATCATGTGTACATCTTTCTCCAATGTATATACGCATGTGCTGTTAGGCACCCGCTGTGTGGATTGCCTATATGTGTCCCTCTTAGAAATAAAGTCTTGGAAGCAACACGCTTATGTCTGTTTCAATATATACATCCCACCTGAGATAGTTTAGGACAAGAAACACAACATGGTATCAGTAGTGGGATTGGTGCATTAAATTGAATTAGTGCATTAACTTGGAGTTGCGCATAGAGTAAAAAGTGTGTGCATTAGTTAAGATATGAAAAATTAACTATGGATTTAAGCGGTATTCCGCCACCAGTCATTGACTGGGAGGCTACGAACTTGCCGGAACAGTGGGAAAACTGTTTGAAAGCGAGTATTTTCACATTGCGTCAATATGAAGACTCAATCTTAATTTAACAAGAACTTTCCAAATTAATGAAATAGATTGACTTTCTATTAATGAATTCGTTTATTATGTAAAACATTTTTTTTTTTTTTGTTTTTTGTTTTTAAAAGTAATTGCTACTTCCATGGTGTCTTATGGAGAACATGTTTTATTTCTGAGGGCAGAGGTTGCATAAGTTGTAAGGTTACATTATCATTTCATCAACTCGTTTTCTTTCTTTACAAAAGGAAATGACAGAAGCAAAAAAATGAAGAAAATATGGGTCCGTAAGATATGCACGCAATAGCGATAGGGTAAACGATACAACATGGACAACAGATGGTGCTTCTCGACAAAAAATACGCAAGTGACCCATTATGATAAAAAGAAATAAAATATAAATAAATATACTTTCAAATTCATTTTTATTTTGAATGAAAAAGAGCATTGACAAAACCTTTTAAACATACCTGTTGTGACAATCTGGGAGAGGAACTTACGTCTGGCATGCAAATCAAATGGCTTCTGTCACCAAAATCTGAAAGCAATCTATGTGTACCAGATGATAAGGAAGGCCATTCCATGACTTCATGATTAATAACGAAAGGTCAAGGTTTCCTTTTTGACGACTCAAAGTAGTAGTAGTAGCAATAGTAGTAGCAGCAGCAGTGGAATTAGCAGTAGTAGTAACAATCGTAGTAAGCATAGAATGATAAAACAGAAAAACAAAACGATACATCAATATTACTAGATCATACATGTTTTAAAGTCGGCCGTCCGCAGTAATAAAACAGTCTTGGTTGCACTTGAATTGATTATTCTTGGACAGAAGTAAATGTGATTGTTTGTATTTAGTTGGACTCTTACATGTATTAATATACACATGAGTTGAACAGGACTGGGACTTTTCACGGCGACGGTCGCAAAATGACTGCGCCGTTTCGCAACCGTACCTTTGCGGACATTTTATACTGTTATCTGGTCCTGAAAGATGTACTGTAGACTTTAATATTCAAATTGAAGCTGTAAATTTGTTAGAGTTCAATGCACCGGTTGACGGTATTGAAGCAACAATCTTGAAAAATATGCAAGAATAATGACACTTAAGGAGACGTTCAGTATCTAGCTTTATAGGAAAAACGTTGAGATATATCAAAGACAGCAATCAGTAATTGTCTATACACTGGTTGTTGTTGTTGTTGTTGTAGGGTTTAACGCCATTTTTCAGCACAAGATAGGCTATACATGGCGGCCAGTATTAATGGTGGAGGAAGAACCCGGAAAAACCCCGGAAATAACCACCGACCCAGGAGAAGCTACTGGCAAGCTTTCTCATATCCACATTGGCTGAATCCGAGACTCGAACCCTATCAGACAGAGGTGAGATGGCAGTGATCCGTAACGGAGAGCGCTTTAGACCACTCTGCCACTCGGGGCTCCCATATATACTGGTTGATACACTGCGTTGCCATTTATTGATACAAGAATACATTTTAACAACTGTAACAGTTGGAGTCACTCAGTGATTGGAAGAAAACCAATATTAAATATGTGCAACCGTATTCACGTTGAAGACTAAGTTTAAGGTGTCGTCCATGCTTTTTGGGCTATCTGGAAGCCCAAATGTTTAAGGTATCAAACGGAGACAAATCTTAATCTACTGTAATTCCGCAGAAGAAATAACGAACTTGACATCGAGAATTTTAAACAGAGTTAGATGCCTGGTTCGTAGCGATGCAATCAAATTTGAAAAGTCCCGGCTGTGAGATGTGACACGCGTAATATAGATTAAGGCATGGTTTCAGGTAGATGCAAAAAGTTGGTATATTCGGATCTTTTACATTGTCTCTTGTTAAAATGTTAATACTTTAATATTGTGTAGTGTTAGAATAAAAACCCAAGAAGACACGGAAATAAATGGTATGATGTCTTTACATGAAACATTTATTTCCAAAGATGAAACTATCCCTGTTTGTGAATTGTATTGATTACTGTATTCGACAGAGCCGTAATGATAACTACTGAGCCACTCACCCCTTTAAATGACCGTACAGACTTCTGATTCGTTACAGCATGGAATAAAGATGGTGAAGAAAACATTGAGAGTGGAATATGGGTCTAGGTTCCCAGGCCCAGCAGCCGATTTTGCGATTCTAACCACCTGCCATCACCTTCCTCCTGATGCCGTTCCACACAGAACGTTTACATTGATGGAACGAAATTAGATTTCAAGCAGACATGTTTTTTGAATAATCCGATATCGGTCAAAATAATATGGATAGTGGAAACCAGGTCGCGGCTTGAAAGCCTCGCGGCCCACTTTGCGATTGTAACCTTTCACATGGTGCTATTCCAAGTGGATAGGACGTTTATTTTATTTTAAAAAAAAAAAATGTTCAAGAAGGCATGCTCCTCGAATAATCCCTAGCCCCTTACAAACGATCACACTGCACTCTATATTGCAATAAACACGTTCTTATCTGAAAATTTGGCATGCAATTGACCTGATATACAGTTTCTTCTGATGTCTGCATCAATGGGACAACTCAGTATAAATTTAACACGAATTTTACAAAGGAACGAAATTGACTGACCTTCCTTTGATGAATTTGTTTGTTTGGTTGTTCTATTTTTTTAAACAAATAACAACAAGCAAAAACAAACCAAACAATGATAGCTACTTCAATAGTGTCAAAGAGAGAACATGTTTCTGAGAGAAGAGTTTTATTAGTTGTAATGTCACAGTACAATATTTTGAACTCCATTAATTTATTTAGAAAAAAAAAGAAGAAAATATAAATATTTCGGTAACATAGTGATACAATGTTGCAACAAGGATAACGATAGATGGCGCTTCCCGACAAATAATTGAAACACTTAACCTATCAAGATGACAAAAATAAATAAATAAATAAATTTTGCTTCAAATTCATGCTTCTTGATTGAATAAGAGCCTTTACGAAACCTTCTCAACGTACCTGTTACAACAATCCGTGAGGCGAACTTACGTCTGGTATGCAAATCAAATGGCTTATGTCACTTAAGCCTGAAAAGCAATACATATGTACTAGATGATAGGGAAGGTAAATCCATGATTTCAAGATTGGGAACAAAAGGTCAAGGTTTCTTTATTGCGACTCAAAGTAATCTCTTTTGTCCTGGTGCATAGGGAATACGTAGTACTAGTAGTGCTAGTAATAATGTTAGAGTAGTAGTAGTAGTAATAGTAGTAGTAGTAGCAATAGCAGTAACAGAAGATACAAACAGAGAATAGAAAACAACAATGTATATGAATATTACTGAGATCATACATGTCTGCTTTAGCAGGCTATCCGATGTAATAAAACAGTCTAAGCTGCTCTTGAATTTATTTGGTAGTCCGTTTTCATGTTGGCTGCGGTTATGGACGTTTTAATATATATATGATATACCACGAGATGTATAAATTTTTCATTTAAAGGAAACGAGTTTTGCCGAGCTTCCTTTTAATGAAAAATTTATACAACGAGTGGTATATCATTGATACAGCGTACATACTATACATATATTTTATTTATATCACATACAAATGCAAATATTTGCCCTTTGAACGGAGTCAAGATTTACTGCAGGCAGCTGTGTACTGACCGAGTGAACGAACTCCTCACATCCCCGAGTGTGTCCGCTACAAAATGTAGTTCTATACCTTTTGTGGCTATTCACAATCACCTTTGCATATTGATAAGTTGATTGTTTTCTTTTTTTAGTTTTTAGTTTTCTTCCCATTGATTACATCAATATAATACACACTTATGATTTAAACATGAACGATTGTTTTAATAATAGAAATAGAGCACTACAAACACTTGGTTAGCTACGCCATTCACATGAACGCTAAGCCATTCACCTACCGGCTCATGGAAATTATTATGGAATAGAAACTAAGCGAAATGATGAAACAACAAGAGGTAATTAAAACATTTTAATATATTCACAATTGCTCTAAGTCATTATTCTGCTTTAGTAATAGTACCACCGACCATAAACTCTCTCTCTCTCTCTCTCTCTCTCTCTCTCTCTCTCTCTCTCTCTCTCTCTCTCATCCTTTGGTCGGTTTGACTTAACTTTTACCATCATTCATAAGTCCAGAGATATCGTGGGATGTCACAAACGAAAATCCTCTACGTTCATAGATTTTAGCCTGTATCTTGCTCCAGAGAGAGAGAGAGACCTTTGGACATTTTCGTATTTAATTAATACTAATCGATTTTTAGAACATTATAGTATATTTAAGAAACAACAAGAAAAACTAAACATTAAATACATCACAATATGTGTACCACGTAACCGAGGAATTTGCTGTATAATATCGACATGGTTTGCAACTTTGTATCATTCATAAACACTCTAGATAAATCCCAAGGAAATTGCACACGTATCGTTACGACGAATCATATTCTTGTAGGTTACTTGGTGTAATTTCTATTTCAAGGTTTTAATCCAGCCCAAATTCATTCATATATATATGTATATATATAGTAGGTAGAGAGAAAGTATATGTTGGTTATATATATATATGTTAAGAGTATATATATATATATATATATATATATATATATATATGAGTGTGTGTGTGTGTGTGTGTGTGTGTGTGTGTCAGTTTCAGGGTCAGAGACGCACAATGACCGCGCCGTTTCCAAACCGTACCTTTTCCGACATTTCGTCCTGGAAAAACTTCTTGCAGATTTTAACATTCAAATTGTTACGGTAACTTTGTTGATGCCCAATAAACAATCTTAAAACAGTTGTCTTGAGACTTATCATCCAAGATTAATGATAACCTCATTTCAAAGAAGAAACGTCTCCACCTATGAGATGTGAGAAACGTGATACGGATTAAGGCCTGGTTTCCGGTAGATGAAAACAATTGATATATTCTAATATTTTACATTGTCCCTTGATAAAATGTTATTAATTTAATAGTGTGCATTGTTTAAATATGCTTTCATAGAAATACAAGGAAATAAATGTCATTATACTGTTTTATGAGCCAGTTATTTTCAAATACTAGTGTCCTGTTTCTGAATTGTGTTGATTATAGATTTTAAAAGACGCCATGATGGTAAATACTGATTTTAAAAGACGCCATGATGGTAAATACTAATTTTTAAAGACGTCATGATGGTAAACATTGATTTTAAAAGACGCCATGATGGCAAATACTGATTTTAAAAGACGCCATGATGGCAAATACTGATTTTAAAAGACGCCATGATGGCAAATACTGAATTTAAAAGAGCCATAATGGTAAATACTGATTTTAAAAGACGCCATAATGGTAAATGCTGAATGTAAAAGAGCCATAATGGTAAATACTGATTTTAAAAGAACCATAATGGTAAATACTGGGCCAATTGTCCATTCAATTAACCGAACAGACTTCTGATTCGTTAACGCCCGGAATAAAGACTATGAGGAAAATAGCCTATCACCTCTTCAAGATGATCGAACAGACTTGAGAGTTGAAAATAGGTCTAGGCTATCAGACCAATCGGTACCCTTTAAGATTGTAACCCCACCTCTCTTCACCTTCCTCTTAATGTCGTTTCACATGGACACAACGCTTGCTTTTATAAAATGAAATAAGAATTCAGGTCGCCATGTTTCTTAAATAATCGAATGTTGGTGAGATGAATGTGGATAGTGCGATATGATCGAGGCTTGCAAACCTAGCGGCCCAATTTGCGATTTTACCGCCTCTCCTTTCACCGCCACTTTGTGCCATTCCAAGCAAACAAAACGTTTACTTAAAAATAGAGTTCAAGCAGGCAGGTTGCACGAATGATCCCATGCCCCGTAGAAACGATCACCTTGCACTCTATATTGCAATAACATGTTCTTATCGAAGAGTTTTTTGTTCTGAAAATTTTGGCATGCAATTGACCTGATATACATATTCTTCTGATGTCTGCATCAACAAGACCATTTCATCTTAATTTAACAAGAACATTCCAAGTCTATTAAATAGATTGCCTTCCCCCTAATGAATTCTATTATTTTGTAATTTTTTTTAAAAAAAAAAAAGGTAATTGCTGCTTCCTTGGTGTCTTACAAAGAAATATTTTGTTTCTGAGGGCCGAGGTTGTATAAAAGTTCTAATGTCACATTATCATTTCATCATCTCGTTTTCTTTCTTTATAAAAGGAAAATGACAGAACAAGAAAGAAGAAAATATAGGTCAGTAAGATATGCATGTAGTAACGATAGGGTAATCAGTACAACAGATGGTGCTTCCCGCCAAAATAATAAGCACCTGACCTGTCTTCATAACAAGAAAGAAATATAAATAAATTTATAAATTTGAATAATGAATACGAGCCCTGACAAAACCTTTTAAACAAACCTGTCGCGACAGTCTAGGAGGGAACCTTGAGTCTGGTTTGCAAATGAAATGGCTTGTGAAAGTAATATATGTGTACCAGATGATAAGAAAGGCAAATGCATGACTTCATGATTGGCGAGGAAAGGTTAAGATATCCTTAGTAATCACTCTTGTGCTTGCATTTAAGAAAAAGTAGTAGTAGTAGTAGTGATAGTAGTGTCAGCAGCAGTAGAATTAATATAATCAGAAGTAGCAGTAGTAGCAATAGTAGTAACAGAAAATAGAATGAGATAAAAGAAAAACAAAAAGATAGATTAATATTACTGGATCATACCTGTAAGTTTAAGTATCCTATACTTAGCAATAAAACAGTAGAAGTAAATGTGATAGTCTGTTTGTATTTAGTTGGACTCTTACATGTATTAATATACACATGAGTTGAACAGGACTGGAATTTTCCAAAGCCAGAGTCGTAAAATGACGTCGTTTCGCAACCGTATCTTTGCGGACATGTTATACTGTTATCTGGTCCTGAAAGATGTACTGTAGACTTTAATATTCAAATTGAAGCTGTAAATTTGTTAGAGTTCAATGCACCGGTTGACAGTATTGAAGCAGCTATATTTAAAAGTTTGCAAGATTAATGACAACCTTATTTCAAGGAGCTGTACAGTATCTAACTTTATTGGAAAAACTTTGAGATATGTCAAAGACAGCAATCGGTAGTTGTGTATACACTGGTTAATAGACTGCGTTGTCTTTCATCGATATAAAAATACATTTTAACAACTGTAATAGTTGGAACCAGTCAATGAGTGGAAGAAACAAATATTAAATATTTCTAGCTTAATTGCGTACTCTGATTTTTTTACCCTTGAATACTCTTGAAATACTATCTTTGTCCTCTGATTTTTTTTACCCTTGAATACTCTTGAAATACTGTCTTTGTCCTGTTAATTCGAGTAAAAAATTGGAAAACTTTCAGAAATGAAATCGAAGCTTTGCTATTTCAGGATAAGGATATGTCTTACAACAAGGTTGCCATTTCTAAAGAGCAAGGCCCGGAAATTTGCTAACAAACCTCTCTGAAAATGAAAATTTAAGCCTTCTTCTTCAAACAAATGAAACTTTTTATGTCTATAATTCTCAGCAAATGTAGTTATTTTTAAATGTATGTCTGTATGGAAACAGTCTGATATGACTACTGGTACACTTCTTTAGATTTCTTACCTTTCCCAAAACGTAACCTTATTTTCAAGACTAAATTTAACGTATCGTCCAATTTATTATTTTACATTATCTAGAAGTCAAAATGTTAACAGCATGGAACGGAGGCAAATCCTAATGTGCTGGAAATCAGCTGAATAAATAATTACGACCTTAACATGGAAAATGAAAGAAGTAGGTAGCAGACACGGAACCATATACTCACATTCGGAAAGCCTCTGGATTGACAAATAATTCAATTTATATAAACTTTGGTCTAAGTGCATTTGGTTTTCTTGCTATCATTAACCTTGCCCACTTAAAACTAAATTTGCCTTGTAACATATCGGTTTCATCACCTTTTATAGTTAATAAAACCTGTTGTATTGGTTTCTAGTGCTACTAATGACATGGTGTAGTGGAAATAGCATAATTCTTCTGTCAGATATCGAAGTTGAGCTGCTTCTCCTATACGTATTTTAGCCAAATGTGCGTGCTTAAATAGTATAAGCTATGCACAGCATACATAAACTGATAGCCACCCTTTAACTGAAGGAGGTAACAAGGGAGGTAAAGCATCGAGAAACACAAAATATTGGGTCCAATGTTTGCTAACTGAGCCTCATCAGTAAACTATTACACAAAAAAAATCTTATTACCCTGAATACCAGTATTAAGAATACTAAGCATTTCAGATGTTGGTCAGTTTCAATCTTTTCAGCTCATTTTGTTGCAGGAGCTGCCATTTTTTAAAGTTCGTATTAAGTTTTTTACAAGTGATTTCAATATGCCGACAATAAACAGCAAAATGAACATCATGTGAAAGAAATGAGAAGAAGAGAAGAACACAAATGACAAAGGGGCATCAATCATTCTCAATATCCCAAGATTCAGATGAAGTTGATGTTCTGTTCCCGTGATAGCTCCAGAACTACAGAGGCGTATAAGTTCTGAGGAAACTATGATGTCCGTCAGGCTAGCAGCGCCATTTCGCAGGTGTGCTACCCTATAGCTTGAGCCCTATGAGAAAAAAATGAAAACGTAATTTCAAGAAGAATGCAGTCTGTCATCAGAATGTGCTGAAAAATATAATCCTTGTTGTTCAAATATATTTTTTTCCAGTTATTTAACCCCATATGTGTGGTGCTCCAACGCTGCATGTTGTCAGAGATAAACGAATGGAACTGTATATTCCTGCTGCATTCATTTGAGCAAACTGCAGTTTCAGATCTGAAGATGGTGAACTGTACAAAACCTTTTTCAAAGGCACGAGGACCAGCTGCTGTATGCTTATTATAGCCCCAGATTTAAAATCCTAAGCTAGCAATGCTAATGCACTTCTGGTTCTTTCCTGTATGAACATTAAATTTCTCGATGCACATGAGTTACAGAGAAGGATTAATAATACTTCATCGAACAAAATGGAAGATCTAAATGAAGGGGACATGGAGAAAAACCCAGCAGCATGTGCACCCCAACAACCTGATTGTTGGGAATGCCAGGGCAGTTAATGCAGATTATAATCTGTCTTATGTCTGTCGGCCACAGGCTGTGTATGAGCTATCGAAACTGTTTTGTGCGCTTGACTGAAATAAACACCACAAGAAAATTAACTTCATGTATTAGATTTGACTGCGATTTCAATGAGTAACTAATGATGACTTTGTTCGAAATTCTATCACTGCTACTGAGAATGTATTACTTTGATTCCAGGGTCAGCATACAGCATGTCGATCCTGGTCAATGGTTTCTACTACGCAACTACAGTTAGTTTTAAAGGTAAACATCATCAGTTCGATGCGTCAGTTGTGAACAAAAATTGCAACCACGATGATTTAAAGCGAATGTCAAAACTGTCAACCACTAACAAAAATTACAGCCTTATCATCGTGTTTTCACTAATGCACCAAGCATGCAGCCTTCAGTCTTAGATTGCTATTGTTAAGGTCTCTTAATTTAACCGCTCACAAAATTGTCATTGGGCCTGGTCGGTCTACAATTTATAGGAATGAAATTAAATCTCATGATCCAGTTTTGTAAACAATTAAAATAATACAGGAGGACGAGATCGGACAGTAAGAGACAAATGCATTTACACTTCAGAAGAAATATACGATTTATTCGCAAGAAGGAAAACAATCAGCAGCCTGTAAACACTCTTTTTTCTCTGATGGTTCCCAGGAAATTACTGTGGAACATGAATACATTCTAAATCCAACAACATAGATAGATCAACCTTTAAAGTAACAAAACTGTAGTTAATATGCAATTATTACTTTACGGTATGGACTTTAGTAAACCATAATAAATACCTTGTACACTATCCATTTTTATGATTATTATTGTTTCCAACATTAAACATGAAATTTATACGAAAATTTTACTGTGGCAATTATGGAGAAAATGTTGATCTTTGAGATGGACACCTTAGGATACTACTAGAAAATCAGATGATACACTAAAAGTTTTGTGTCCAAGCCAAATTATATACGTGCCCAATACGACTGTTTTCTTTCTTAAAATAACATGATGTTGCTGCTGTTCAGTTAGTGTTATATTGGTGATGTATACATTGACGATTATAACTTTAAGTTCTGTAAATAAGGTGAAATATATGGATTTAAATATTGCAAATAATATTGTAAATAAGAATGGAACGGCATACAATTATCAATAAATTATACAAAATATAGAATTTATTTACAGTAAATATTGAAATACGGAATAACCAAAATAAATACATCAGCTTGTATGAAACTTAAATGGTTTTTGTATGGGTGACAAGAGATACAAGTTAACTCTAATAGTCTTGAGTTAACTCTCACTTATGAATTATTAATTACTAGAAATCTGTAGGAAGTACGTGTTTAGAATACGTTACTACGTCAGATGGTAATGATGACATTTTGTTTGGCTAATTGACTGAGATTTGACAAGATTGAAAAAGGACACCATTTCATAAGCTCTTACCGCACAGTGTTGTGGGGTACATTTTCATCGGACGATGACAGATTGCAAAACAGTAATGAAAATAATTCTGCATTAATGATGCAAATATAAACTAAGCAATGATTTTTGTGGATAGCATGCTTGTAAGATTTTTTTGAGATATTCAATATGAAATTCTTACTAATTTCTGGTTCTGTTCATCACATAATTTGTACATAAGGAAGGTGATAAAAGAACAAACATAATATTTTAAAAAATATGCACTGCGCCAAGAAAATATAGTTCAGGCTGCGAGTTGACATTATGTGCTAATTTAACAGAAGAATCAACGTTTTCTAAATAGCAATTATTCAGCATGCTTTTTAACAAAATATATGTGCTTTAATATTGATTGAATAAAACGTCATTTTAACGTCCAACACTTACGGAGGAAATTGTGGTAATTTAGTTCAGTCTACAAGGTCAATCACAGGACTTAAATGTGAATTTGCTGATTCCAATACGTTGACATTTGAATCAAGTTTGTCCATGTTGTGATACAGATGATCTTTGTGTTTGTAACATTGTAAATCGGACTCTGAATTACAACAGGCTCGAGGATGTTTCTCTGTATAGACTACTTACTTTCGCGTTCGACAGCGTGCTGCGGTTTCTCGCGGTCCGCCCACATTTTCGGCTTAACTATAGACAAACGTATTGCGGGTTTATTGTTGTTTTAGTTTTGGAGTTTGGATAGTTTAATACAGGGCAAATGGACCATATCCTTATCTATATTACCGTAACTGTACGTATTAGCCATGCGTTTGCTTCCTATGTCCACTCTGCTACCGATTGGATAGACGGTCAGCATGTTGTTGATAATAAATAGTAGTAAAATAAAGTAGTTCTAACGGGCAGCGAAAGCAAAACTCCCCATTCATAGCAGCCAATTAATAATAACAATTAAGGTGTAAGGATTCTATTGGCTTATTTGGGGGAAACAAATTCACAAAAAGTGATATGTTATCGTGTTGACATATCGAAAATAATAAACCGCAAACGCTGTATGTAACATGCAACAGCTTTGTGATAATTTAAGATATTAACATTTGCAGGAGACATACAGAAACACTTAACAAAACTGATCATTTATTTGTAGCCCAAGTTACGCGATCTACTCTGCTAGTTTGTGATTGAAAGGCAGTCACCTAACTACCTTTAAATTTACTGGTGTCAAAATACGAAACCATGTAGTGAGATTGTGGATTTTATCTTTTGTATATGCAGTGGGTAAATCTCGTTATAAGTCATCATGGTAAATAGCTATAATACAAAGTGAATGTACGAATTGGAACTGGAAATTGCATTTCTTTTTTAAAATAAGAAATCGTGCAAACAAGGATTACATAATCAAACATGGTTAGCATTGGTTCTTACCTTATTACTGAAAATATTCTGCTTGTATTCCGGCCTTTGGGTATGCAGCGATAAGGGCACTATAAGATGATTATTCAGTCTATGCTTCCGCTTGAATAACGCATGCTTACGAGACACGCAATAAGTCAACTCGTCTATTTATGACCAAGCAGATCAGAGATTTACTTATTGCACATTGTGATATATATGAGGTGTATTTGCAAAGTTCTGAATAGTTTCCAATAACGTTTCAATAAATTTAAGGTCGATCGATAGATAAAATAACTTTCTATAGAATGATCTGCAGCTCTCAGTGGAGCACAAAAGACACATGCAGACATATGCCTGTGACATAACGTAGGTAAATGACAGTGACCTAGGAATGCCGGACAAGGAGAACAAGTCCGCTACTGAGCAAATAGCATACTCAAAAATCCGGTTATTGTCAGCTGATGTCAAGGCCGACTTGGAAAACGTTAACGATATAATTTTCTGTCGTATCCTACAATCTATAAAAGATATCCCGCGTTGTAGAAGATAGCTGTCTGCGATTTGTGAGAAGGATGTGGCTGCTACGATGGGAACGACTGATGAAGAACCCGGATACAGAGTGGAAGATATTTCTATTATCACATGCATCATTTCTTCGGCTGTTTTTAATATATTGATGAATCGTTTGAAGCTTAAATAATCTATCCGGCATTTGTGAATGGCTTATCAAAAACAAAAAAAGAAAAGCAAAAAAAGACTAGGGTTGAAATAGTCAAACGGTTACTTGCCAGATATGAAAATAGTAATCAGAGACATTTGAATGAGATTTGTCACTATTGATGAAACATGGATTTACTTTTCTGAACCCGATTCAAGAGAAAATTGTATATATAAAAAAGCTTAGATCGGATAAAACAAGACCACAAGACACCCCCACCCACCCCACCCACCCTCCCCCCGCCCCGGCCCCTAAAAACCGCCATGCAGTTGGAAGTGCAGTATCTCGAGCATGGACAAAATTACAAAAACGTGAATGGCATCTGATCATTGGATAATCAGATTGAGAAAGTGTATTTAGGTGCATGTAAAGTATTTTGTGGGGATGTCGTGACGTACTATTAACTAATTAAGAACTTTGTTGTACAACATATTAATATTCTGAACTTTCTAAGTACATCTAGTATGTCTCTGTATCACATATGAAAGAATCATGTAAAGTTAAAAAGTCTAAGTTTGGCTGACTCATATTATAAAAAGTTGTACAGACTCTCCAGCTACTTGATGTGACATTTTTCTATATTTAGTAAACGGTTGGTCCGACTGACGTCAGATTCGTGTTGCTTCGTTTACTTTAGGCAAATTATAAGCACATCGCAGAGATAGCGTTCTGGTGCATCACTCATCAAATACCAAAGATGGATAAACCATATTTTATTTGTAAGCAGGTGTTAATGTTGTTTATTTCAAGCAAGTGACTGTGGTCCGTGAATAAATCAATCCACTGCCATTGTTTTGATAAGCTATAGGAGTAAGGAGGCCGGGGGGGGGGGGGGGATATGGTATAGCGGTATAAGATAATATGACGGCCATGGAAATAGATTGACTGTATTGCCTCTTCCTATCTTCCATATTAGCGTAAGGATTAAAATTTGGAGGACCATTTTACGACAGCGCTCGACAAAATTATTATTTTTAGCTGTTTTATTCGACTAAATAATTCGATTAGAACAAGCACTTCTTGCATCTCCTCCGTCAACACCGTTTGAATAGTTATGAAAATAATTCGGTATCAGCTTGTCTCAGGAGTAAAAGAATATAACATGGATATGTTTCTTGTCACAGTTTAACTTTAATTTAGGAGTTTTATCTGGAGAAGATAACAATAGCGAATATAGAGCCTTTTAAAAGTTCGTTTCGTTATTAACAACGTCCGTAGACTAGATTCATCAAGCTTGTAACATTGCGTTGAATTCGGTTGGAATGCATGGCCTGAGTCGATAGTTCATAACGATCGCCAGCAAAAAAGAAAAAAGAAAGGAAAAAGTATCTACAGCGATCTACAAATGGAGATAATTTGCATTTTTCCCTGTATGCGATCAACATTTCAGTGTCATCCACGGAGGCAAACACGACTGCCGAAAGTATGCTTCTACAAAGAAATACAAAGACTTGGCATCATTTCATGATTAATCATAGAAAATTTCATTATGTTTTTAAGACTGATAATGATTTCAGTGACCTAGATAAAGCAGTAATGAAGTGCAGAAGCCCTTTTCACATACTTTTATTGGAGAATACAATTTGCCAATCAGTGTTTCCGACCATGGAAGTGAACAAGATTTCCTGCATTCAAACACAGCGATCAAAAACAGCTCTGGAAGGTCGCAAAACTTCCTTTTTAATTTGCAACTGATAGAAGCAATGAAAGCCTTTTGTGTAATGGAGAGAAAAGCAAAACCAATGAGGTTAATATTTTAATGTCGTTAGAGCTGTTGTTGAGGAAGAGGATGTGAAGGAGGAATAGGAGAATGTGATTTATAAGTATTCTTAATATGGTCGTAAAAATTGCGTTGACGTTTTCACTTTAATTTTGCCTCGTATTCGTATTATTTCCCTGCCATGGACATATCAAAAAATATTTTTATTTTTATTTCTCTGTTCACGTGAACCATGACGTAAGAAATGTTACCAAGCAATGTATCAATGCTTCCACATACGGCTAATTGTAGAGGTAAAATGTGAGATTACAAAATCGGCACATTGACAGGCCAAATATGATGACTGACACGAAATGAAATGTGACAAATAATGTTTACAATTGACTGCACTTTTTTATTCACGGCAGAGAGGCTGAATCGAAATAATTTAGCAATATTTGCATTCCTTATGCCTCTAAAACAATTGAATTACTTCCATACAACGTTGTTATAAATCTGCTTCATTTTTTTATTCTATCTGCCAATTACAAGACTGAACAACCACTAAAATGACTGAGAGAGGTGATGATGGATTAGCCCTGTTGTTAGTCAATGTTCTGTCTCTCTGTGCACACGCAACTTGTTGTCTTTGTTTACGTACTGTTTATAATCATAACGACACTTTGCAAAAGCGCCAAGGGACGCAGATACAATTCTGATGACAAAAAAAAAAAAATAAATAAATAAATAAACCCACAGAAAACAACAGACTTCACCAAGTCAAAACTTATACCAGAGCAATTTTTAGTTCAGGAAACGGAATAGGTCGCAAAAATCTTACTGTTTTCTTCGGAAACCTTATGAGCAAACACGCCCGACGCAATCAAAGGTAATTATGTCAGTAGACAAGTATGTCTGATTCAAAGGGAAGGAAAATTTTATTCCCCAAAACAGAAGTGGAAGAAAGCAGGAATTTGAAAATCTGCCATCGTCAGGGTGTACTGGGCGAAGTCTTTCAATTTTAGTCGTGACCTTTAGTAATTTACATAATCGAATAATGCGTCACACGGAACTCGGATTTTCGCTCAGTAGTGAATCGTGTTCAGTTATGCTCTTAAAGCTATCACTCAGTAGTCAGTAGATCAGAAAACGTTGGTGGTTATATGAACCAAAATACTCCAATAAGAGAATTGACGTTTTGGGCTCATCAATGACAATTCTAAAGACAATCATTATCATTTTCTACTTAACAAAAGAAATTTCTGTCCATACAAAGAGTAAATTCAAAG
>JAECUM010033986.1:0-10845 GCA_016617855.1 Megalonaias nervosa
ATCACTCTGAAGAAAAGTCATGAACAAGTTCAAGTCGCCTTCAGGTTTTTTCTTAGTGCTGATATGTGCATGTTCTTCCGGGTAGTCAGCAACATCAGCAGAATTCACTTTCTTAAATCTGCCACATTGAAAGAAATATTTTGCCTGGATAATTTGAAACTCAATTTCTTAAAGATTTTCACCATCACTTGTTGCATCTGACAGTAACGGTTCTACTGAAATTTCGTTAGTACTGGGCTTTTCTATTGCAATTTTGGTTGCAGAAGCTATAAACGCAACAGGTACATGTACAGTAGATGAGAACAAAATAATAGAAAATGAAACGGGAGGTAAGTATGTTTTGACCAAAATATAGTCCCATCAGTGAAAAAAATATAAATGATAATTCAGTAAATTATCCAAATTATTTTTATTCTAAAATTCACTAATCCATTGCCTAGCAAAATATAGGTCACCTTGTTCCTGAGTTATGAGAGTACAAACTATATGTCACCTGGTTCCTGAGCTATAATCGCACAAAATACATGTCACCTTGTTCCTGATGGTACAAAAATACATGTCATTAGTATGCAACAAATACGTACTCTGAAATGCTGTATGGTATGTGACTGGCTCTTTTGTTGTTTCTTAATTATGTTTTTACAAAATTAGACTGAGACAGTGACAGACAGATTTATAGTGATCAACATGTTAAGGGTGGTCAGACACAGATTTATAGTGATCAACATATCAAGGGTGGTCAGACAGATTTATAGTGATCAACATATTAAGGGTGGTCAGACACAGATTTATAGTGATCAACATGTTAAGGGTGGTCAGACACAGATTTATTGTGTTCACCATGTTAAGGGTGGTCAGGAACAGATTTATAGTGATCAACATGTTAAGGGTGGTCAGACACAGATTTATAGTGATCAACATGTTAAGGGTGGTTACACAGATTTATAGTGATCAACATATTAAGGGTGGTTAGACAGATTTATAGCAGTCAACATGGTAAGGGTGGTCAGACACAGATTTAAGTGATCAATATGTTAAGGGTAGTCAGATACAAATTAACGAGAATGCATTACATTAACATCATGAAATGCATGGAATATTTAGTTTTGGATTACATAATAGTTACAACTTTTGAAGTGGGGCAATTACAGTTGATTATAATTTGTTCCTGTCCAATACTATGTTTAATGGACATTCTACAAAATCCCTTGGTATTACAGGCTGCAGATAATTTGAAGTAATTGTTCTACTTTTGTATGTAGGTCTATATTATATATTTATGTAATCAATTATGTACATATTTTTATTAACTTGCATGATATCAAAAGGAAAAATAAATCAAGTTTTCACGTGTAGCGTACAATTTCATATTCATTTTTATACAAAGTAGTTCAGAATAATAATAATAATAATAATAATAATAATAATAATAAATCCACAGCACTGCAAACCATGTATTATAAAGGAAATGTCTATCCACCTGACATTGATCACATTTAAATACATGCACTTAGTAAAAAGATAAACGATAGGCTTCATATGCTTGTATCTTTAAAAATATTCATTACTTCTGTTGTCGTAAAATGTCTTGCATGGCAACTAAGTTTTTTTTAACTGTTTCAGAAAGCTGAGTCTGGAATACCTTCAATTGAGAGATAGCCTTTCTCTAAACTGCTATTTTTCTTCAATTAATAATTCATTGATTTAATGTTAAATTTAATATTCTTTGGTTCAAAAACTGGTTAAGTTTGTTTTGAATTCAACCTCAAAAATAGTTTGCACACGCTGACGTCAACAAACTTTGTGCCTAATCTCGACAGATAAATGAATACTCATGCAATATTTCAATCTACGGATTTGTTGCCTTGATTTAAATTAATCATCATCTGTCAATTTTAATTACTATTGGTGATTTCGAACATTTCTACTACCTAGACATTGAAAACAATAAATATGTTTTGTCGAAAGAGAATATTTTCCTTCTGCATTATCTAATCATATAATTTATAATGTGCGAATATTAATCAAATTTATTATAAAACTCTGCTTAGTCGGTTATGTTTCATGTATCTAACTTAAATAATATTATATCGTATATTCATTTTCTGACCAGATTATTCTGAATAGTCTATCAATAATAATAATAATAATAATAATAATAATAATAATAAACAACGGAATAATTATGCATATAAATGATACCATTTGCTCAGCATTTAGTTACCTATTAACATGGATTGTTTTACCAAAGCATTTTTGCATGCATATTGCTTTCATAAGGTCTACGTAACTTGCCAGGAATGCTGCACTAAACTGACCTTCTGTTTAATTTATTTCAATTGATAAATGTATAGTTTTCTTTCATCTGATTCATTCATGATGATTAACATATCCTTACTCTTGTGAATGCAAATCGCCATTGGAAACTTAGGCACTCCCGAACTTATGATCTGTAGGACAGACCCATCTGGTGACAGCTGATGAATGTTGTTAGACGAGTATCCAGCAATATAGATGTTGTCATATCTGTCCACAGCTACTCCCCTGGGGCTTCTAAGATTGTCAGGACTGTAGGTAAACTGCTTCCTACCATCCATGTCAAAACAGAGGAGTGAATTTAAACTATCCACACTAACATACACTCGTGTTTTCTTGTTATTCAGAGCTACGGAGTTGTAGCTGTATTATCCCGAATCATACTGATGAGTACACTTTACATCTCCCCACGTGTTAATCAGACTCAATTGACTGTTGTTACTACCACAGTTACCATTCACAACCATCTCCCCCTTCCCTGCAGTTGCTAGTCCACTGCAATTGGTTGTTATTATTCTGAGTGGCTTGATGACGTCACCCACCACTGACAGGATCTGGATTTCATTCTGATTATACAATGACACTGCCACGTCCTGGTCATCCAGTACGCAGACGTTCCGTGGATTACCTATTAATGCATGACTTGTGATGAACTGATAGGAAGAGCTTAGTAGAATGCATTGTTTATTTCGTGATCAGCAAGTAGCACCCTGTCTCCAGGGAGAAATGTGACACCAGTATACCATGGTGCATTACCTGTAGGGACTTTAAGATCAATTACATCAACCCTCGTGACATGATAGTCTTTCAGTGGCTTCCGCGGAAATGTTAGGGGTAGTGTGTTGGAGATGGTTGTAGTTGCCACTTTACCCAAATCAGACAAAGGGAGGGACAAAATGGATTTTCTCAGAGTTGCGAATTCCACCTCAAATGTTATTGTGTCAGTTTTCTCGTACTTTTCTTCAACAACTTTGTAATAGGAACGTAAATGGGACTTCATCTTTGCCACCATGAGAAATTTTTGTAAGTTGCTTCCATATTTATCTACTGCTTCAAAAAGAAAGTGAGAATTTCTCACAGCATGAATTAACGACAAACACTGATGACTCTCTTCCTGTTTCCTAATAAATTCTTCTTTGTAAATTCTGTTTCCCTCAGTCTTCAAGCGTTTTTCTATCTCGTCGAAAACGTCGTTTAGTTCCTTTCTTACTTTTCGGATTTCGTCGGATAGTCTATTAACTTGTGTCTCAAGATTATTAACACTTGACTCGTTCATCTCCATAAATTTCTTTAGATGGGCCTCGATTTTCTTCATATCCGCAATTATTTCAACTGGCTTATTTTCACGTAGCAGAGCAGGGAGTTCTTCTTTCAAGTCTATCACTTCTGAGCAAATTGTATGGCCGTGGAAAAAGCAAGTGCCACAGCAAGGAACGCTGTGATCTCTGCAGTAGTATTTTATATCTTCTCCATGATGTTCAGAACATGTAAAGCCTTGTGCTAATTTCAACACATTTTCTGGGTTACATTCTAATTCCTCCACACTAAGAATGTTATGATCCTTTGATATTTTCAGCTTCCTATGTACTTTCAAACAATTTCCACACATTGACTCTTTTGCACAATACACAGAATCCTTCAGCCGAAACAGTGGTACCATCAGTGTTGCATGCGTCACACAAACGACCTACTTTCGATTTTGCTGGCAATATTGATTGTAAGACTGTGTTGACGGGAAACAAAATCGCCCATTCACTTGCCGGTCTGTCCTTTATATATGGACTTGCAGGATTTCTACATACTGGACACATAACATATATCAGGTTTGTATGCTTCGTATGTTGTTATGTGGGACTGTAAACACTTCTCGCAAAAGGAGTGGGCGCACGGCAGCTGTTTGGGTATGTTGTACTGTTCCAAGCAAATTGGACAACAAGGCACATCTTCAGTCTCGATTTTAGCAGCGGCCATCTTTAACACTAAACCATTATATAACCCTGAAAGGAAAACATCCAAATAATGTCTACTTCTTCACTTGTACAACGTTGTTGTTATTTCCTGGTTTTTATCTGTTGGCAAGGGCATTCTCGATTGGTCACGGCCAACACAAACAAGACATTATATGTGTTCCTACTCATCCTTCCAATCGTCCAGAATTTAATTTTTATTAGGCGCTACAGCTTGTTTTTCCTTCATACGGACTCGATCTGAATTATGTTTCCTATACATTCCACCTATATTTGTTTGTCAGTAATGAATGTTTCCACTGTCTAAATTCTATTAAATAATATGTTAACATAAAGAATCTTACACGATGAACTCACAGTGAACTCATCGTGATGTTCATGTCGTAGGTTTTCCTGCGTTGTATGAGAGTTTTAAGTTTTAAAAAAAATCAGAGTGCAACGTGTCACAGATTTGACTTCCGGCCACACATCAAAACCTCTAAGGAACAGACAATTTCCTTTAAATGAATACCAAGAATGTATCAATCTTAATCAATTATGACCACCAAAACGAAAGAGGAAAATGCTGTGAAATAGACTGGGTACTGATCTGGAAGTAATAATTTTGACCCGAGTTCATGCAGGTATTTGGGCTGTTCTTATTTTCTGAAGAAAAAGAGTACTTCCTTGTATTATCTATCTCAATTTCATAAAAAAAATAGTTACCATAATAGCCTAATGGTATACCAGAGGCAGATATGATGTAAATGGAATGGTGTGAGCGACAATATCGGATTGTTTGTCATACTGAAATGCAGCAGAAAATTACAATAGGAAAATAGTGCAGTCGTCTGTCATGAAGTAAATGAGCAGGTTGTATCGATGATATTATGCACTTTTACCAAGAGGGAGTAGGGGTCGGCGGAAACGTAGAAAGCAGCAATTTGAAAGTAAAATGCACGTTCTTAAAGGAAACTAACAGTAATTAGCTTCAAGTACACTACTTTTATTTGTTCCATGCCTGCTTCTTGGATTGGAACTATTGTAGCTACGATTGGGGTAAATGTTACGAAAAATTAGATCAGTAGCATTTTATTTTACGATATCTATTACGGAAAGCTTACATGTTTAGAATATGCAACATCGTTTTTCATTGAATAATTAGTTCTGTGAATTAGCACTAATTTATTAAAACAAATAATTTATGCCATAAATATGAAATCCGTGCGTATATCTAAATCCTTGGCAAAAGAAGTCTTGTATTTTTATCTCGGTCCTTGACAAAAAGATTACCTTATTTTATGTAGAATGGCATGCCAAAAGCATACAGTGTTTTGAGATAGCTTACCTAAAGAACAATATGTTGTGCACTTGATAGGCTAGCTCTGTGTGTTTATGTGTGTGTGCTTGAATTTCGTGTGTTCGTTTGCATTCTTCTTTTAGTTATTGTTATTCAGTATAGTCTCACATATCCAAAATCCCCAGTCTTCGGAAGAGGTCAAGTTCGGATCATTTGAATGTAAGCGCGTCAACGCGAGAGAGAGAGAGTAATTCAGAATGACGGTTTTCGACAGAAATTTTTAAAGATATTTAACACGTTTCATACTTATTAGTTAAAGCTATTAATTACAAGCTGAAAAAAGAATGAAATATTTTTCGCTATTGGTAGCTAGTAAAGAATAAATCATAATTATTTGTTAAATTAATTACTAGATGAAAAAGAAATAAATAATTTTTGTCCTTTTCCGGAGCTACTGTCCCTTTAATAGGTGTATTTTGTTTCAGACTCAAGACTCTGTATACCTGTTCTTCTAGTGAATGAGCCTAACTCAGACCAGATGCTGCTATGCCACACTAAAAGGGAAGTAGTGTCATTATAGGGGATTTGCCCCTTTTCCCATTTGGGTTCTGACCAGTAATCATAACCCTCAATCCCCGTGACTTAGCAAGCAAGCTACATACAGTGTGCAACTAGTGGATGGTTAGCGTTAGTGATCCATGTTCTTGAGGCTGCATACGGTAAGCTTGTTACCAAGAGCAGGATGGATCCATATTCAAAGGCTACATGACTCTGAGTGATAAAAAGTGGAAAAGCGGAAAGAGCATATATTCATATATTGATTATTGACTGGTTTCATTGATGGTGTCACATGGTACGGCAGCGATTACAAGGCACAGCATCGCTTTCAGATTTATCCTTCTCTCGTGGCTGTGTGGAATGATTTGTCTTTCTAGCTCAGCGTTTAAAGCCGCAATGAATAGTCGGTCTTGGAAGTCTTCCATTTTTTATACCGGGCGATACTGGGGTGTCCGTACGGCAACGTATTGTGGTCTAGACGCAGCTTTCGCTTCTTGTACACGATTTGATACATTTTTATTCAAAGGACGACTGAAGATTCGGTGGTTTTGTAACTGTGCAATCTTGTGCGGCTTTAAGGCGGTCACACTAATGTGTTGATAGTTTAGCGTCAATCCTTTGACTTTGGTATGCATTTTTCCCTGGGCGTCTCGGTATTGTTAGCTGTAATTGTTGAAACCTATGCCAACAAAAATAAAAATCTTTGGTTTTGGATGCTCCTCCGTCCATGCCCCTAACCGATCCCCTTCGATGTCTGGGCGAGGAGTATCACGGCGATGAATGTTTATGCATCTGTCCATGTCAAAGTACAGGACACGATCTCCTAAACGTTCTAACATTTCGTGAAATTTTACGTGAGCGTAGGCTGTCGTGTAGGCTGCGAAATTTATGTCATTTCCAAACTTGTCGGGAGGTACAAAATCTGGTTCTTCTTTGTTCCTTGTCATCCCCCTGTGCATAGTAGCGGGAGGGATCTGTCAAGTACTCCGTCTTGGGTAAACACGGTCTTTGTGCCATTTTCCTCACAAGCAATTCAGCATGACTTTGACAAACAAGCGTCTTCCTCTCTACGAGGTTTAAAGAGATGAAAGTTTGCTCGATCTTCAGGAGTTTGACACCGGGAAGGATAACTACTAACGTCCTGTTTGAGTTTCAAAAAGGCATTAACATAGCTAGTAAAAATGCCCCTATGGGAGTCGTCGACTTTTTGGTACATTTCTGTGTTGGGAAAGTGGCGAATTTCGTCAACGTTTGAGGTTTCATGTTGGGAAACGATGATATTTGCACACCCAAGGATATCTGATTTCTTCTCCTTGAGATTCGTTCGAGTTGTACAGAAAGCGTGTGCATTCGTTCGTCTTCCAAATAAACTATCACGGGGGTTCAGAGGTTCCATGGCTGTCATGTTGTAACTTTAGACAATGCGCCGATCGCAGTCGTGCTGCCACATTTCAGGGGGTAACATGTTGGGCATCCGTGAGATAAGCATCCATTAAATTTGCAGACGATATTGGGGTATTCTAAATCCCAACCATCCACCTAAAATTCTCCAATGGTATTTTCGCCTCCTCTGCTTCTGGCATGTTGGATCCATTTGTCTTCCTTTTCGCACAAGTAATGTATCCAGCGCACAACTTTGGTCGAGTATCGACGTCTGATGGACTGGGAAGTGTGAGAGCGTGTGATGGCTAGTGCGTTAGGGGATATCAGGAATATCGCAGGCAGTGTATTTGGATATGCCTCCCTGATGTAACAGAAGTTCTGATTCTTTTTGTTGATTGTCGAATGCTTCCCCAAGCTCTTTTCCATTCTTTGGTGTCGTTCTTGTCGGTATATGTTCGTCCCACGACGATGACACGGGCTAAACACATGCAGTCTTGTGTATTGCTAATTTGAATGATGCTGCGTTTGGTGCTGAAAATTTCTTCCACCAGTAACACTTTGCGTGATCCGCTTCGTCTCGGAGGGGAAATGTGGGTCATGTACAGTGGGACATTTCCATCAGTGATATGAAACTCTTCATTGGTTTGCTGAACGTATTGAATTTTGTCGATGACTTTGGAGGGTGTCAATTCTGCCGGTGTGCCGAACTCCATCCAGACGGGTGACTTCAAACTGAGGGTGTCAGTTCTTCCGGGGTGCCGAACTCCATCCAGACGGGTAACTTCAAACTGTCGTGATGAATGGAGAGTCTAAAGCGATCGTCTTCTTTGGCTTGGCATTGGCGTTGCAGTGTCTCTAATAAGGAATCCCAGAAATCAGTGATGAAACGTTGTGCTTTCTTGGGAGGCACTTCGGACTTGAACACTTTAAATTTCACCCTGTACATGTAGGCCGTGGTAATAAATTTTCTGGAAGTAAATTTTTGCGTTTCTTGAATGTGGTAATCATTTTCGGGAACTACTGGTCGACTTTGGCTTGGAGTAGACTCTCTTGGTCTTGGGACAGACGTAGTATGTTACCATTCTGGAAAAACATATTTCTGATCCAAGTGTGATCCAAATAGGAATATATGCTTTTATCACGAAGATCTGAGATGAGTTATATCATGAGTGTGATACAATCATACTGATGAGGCAATCTCACATTTGATTACACGTGCTTGTTATTTCACCTGGTCATAAGTGAGTTTATGGTATGCCAATGTATCTGTGTTTGTTATCCATCAATCAACATTTGCATGTTACCACTATGCCACTAAGGTGTGGGTTATGTTTTTATCTATTTGATTAAATTGGAAGACTCTATTGTTAATATCTCGCTTGGGTATGACTATAACCGAGACATATGCATATTAATGACTTGATCTTCTTTCTCATTGACTTAGTTTGTTACCACTTTGGAGGTGCTATTTCTGATCAGATTTTTTTGTCAGTCATTGAATATATACTTACATTATTAAGATCACAGAGAATTTTGATAATGAGTGAGATGCATGCATATTAATGAGGTTTTCTTCCATTTGATTCACTGAACTTGTTAACGCTATGGAGGTCATATATTTGACTTGATTTCAATCAGACATGGAACCTAAACATATATCATCAAGATGTTGAACTGATTTGTATCAAAGATGGAGTCAGGGCTTATATCAACATGATCTCAGAAAAGTTTGATAATGAGTGAGATACATGCATATTAATGAGGGTTTTTTCATCTGATTGACTGAACTTGTTACCACAATGAGGTCATATATCAGATTTAATTTTGATCAAACTTATGATATAAACATATATTATCAAGATGTTGAACAGTTTTAGAATGAGTGTGTTGCATGCATATTAATGAGGTGACTTTGCATCTGATTTGGCAAAGTTATGTGACATTCTGGAAGCCATATCTTTTATCTCATCTTGATCAAATTGTAATACAGGCTTGATTGTTGAAGATCTGATTTGAATTCATTAATATGGAGGATTAAATAAATTTAAAATAAAATAATATAAAGTTTGGTAGATTGTTTACTTAGATTTTATGCTTCCAATACTATAAAGCTCTGCTTAGGAAATGGTCAACTGTTAAGTTATATACATAGGTTAATGATATCAGGCCTATGTAGGTCTCTGATTATCACTATCTAAGCCACATTTTTGATCCAACTGATTACACTTATAATATATGCTTAACACCCATATCAACTTGATTAGGCAGACTTGCAGTATAGGCTTATATTATCAAGATCTTGAGTTCAGTAACTGGCATTAGACCCACAGATATTAATGAGTTGACTTTGCACTACATGATGTCAACTTGTGGCCAGGCTACACATTCTATTTCTGGTCCGATTTTGCATAAACTTGTTAAACCAATTTAAATCATCAAGATTTTAGTTGGGTACAATTATGAGCAGGATCAACACATGTTGAGGTGATATGGGAGATCTGATTGGCTGAGTTTATCAGTGCTAAACTGATTATTTCAGACCAGATTGTTATCAAACGTAGTAAATAGGCTTATATCAGGATGATATCAAATTAAATTTTATTATGAGCCAACTCAGTGCATATTAAGTAAATTCATTATAGCTAGAACTACTTCTTAATTCATGTGCTGTTTAATAATTTGCTTTCTCTGATAAAAATAACAAACTACATTTGATCACTAAAGAAGGGAAGTAACCCTTGATGATGGTGCTTTACAGAGTTCTTCCCCTTGTAAAGAATGCAAACCAGATACAAAAAATGGCATACAACATGTGAACATTTCAATAGAATAATGTATAAAAGATAGCAAAGTTATAAACCTTAGGGATTAAGGTAAATAGTTTTAATTCATATAAAAATAATCATTATATAAAAGAAAAATAGCATGCACCACTCTAAGAAAATGAAAATATTTGGCTATAAACTTGTACAAGTGAATTGTTACAATTATGAGACACTATTATAATTGTGCAAACAGATAGTCAGTGACGATTTTAAACAGATAGTAAGTAGTGATTTTAAATATATAGTAAGTGATGATTTTAAATATATAGTGATGATTTTAAAATGACAGTGACTATTTTGATTTTAAACAGACAGTAAGTGATGATTTTAAACAGATAGCATTGATGATTTTTAACAGTAAGTGATAATTGTAAATAGACAGTAAATGATGATTTTAAATGGAAGGAAGCGATAATTTGAAACAGATAGTATGTGATGATTTTTAACAGTAAGTGATGATTCTAAATAGACAGAAAATGATGATTCTAAACAGATAGTATGTGATGATTTTTAACAG
>JAECUM010033987.1:0-21467 GCA_016617855.1 Megalonaias nervosa
CTGTCTTTCTCATACGTAAATAAAAGCATGTAATATAATGACTCATTACTGTTCCTGTCACAAACCCCATAAATTGCATCAAGCAGCCTACTGGTATAAACATCACATGTTCCGATGTTTTTCAAAACCGATCATTTCTACTTACACACTATCGGATTGCGGACTACCAGCAAGACTTAATTACCTCCGAAATTGAAGAGCTTTACACCATGCAAAACTACTCATCTCCGAACATGAAGATTTAATAACGGTGATTTTACGCTTTGCAAAAACACATGTTAACATACTTTAAAAAAAAAAAAAAATTCTTCCAAGGGATATATTGGAATGATTTAATTCAGTCATGAACATTAAGAAAGTAACGTGGTCTCATCTTTGGACCTAATTTGTTGCTCTTAACATACAGAAGTAACCTCAGAGTTGGTCGGCGTAGGGATAATATCCTAAATTGGATGGTAAATCGCCCGATATCAGAGTCGCTCATTTAACGGCTATGGCGCATAGTGATATATCTCAGTGTTTAAAACAACAGGATCCGCTTATGTTTTCTTCTCTGGATGTTATAATATCCCAGCTGCGTTGGATAGGTTACCGTTCAGATGTAAAAATACCCCAAACCACTGTGGGAAAAATACATTAAAGTGGGTTCAGCCCAACCAAACCAGTTATTGAGCACACCAATAACAATCGAAGTGACCAAATATCGAAAATATATCAGTAATATTCATATATAATCTTAGTTTAAAACTTTGAATAGATAGTATCCAGACGGCGAATCTAAAACCTCTCTTTTAACAAACGTTCAATATCCGAATTAGCAATATGAATTTTCGTAAATGAAAAATCTTTAAATTACGGAAGCCCTACAGATTAAAAGATGGATCGACAAGTTATTTATATCAAATCTATGTTTGCTCATGCGTTTAGATACCTGCTGACGGGTTTGTGGAACACATTTCTTACAACATGTTTTCAAATGAATAACATTAGATGTTGCACAATTAGTATCAAAAGCATCTTAAACGTCTCTTTTGTATTACTGTTACGGAAATCTTGATTGAGGAAAGAACAGAAAAATATGCAGAAATTGTGAAACCTGATGTCAGAACCAACATGCCTTGGTCTCCTGTTATTGTTTATACTTAGTAAACATTGTTATATTTCATCTTCGTCTCCTATTATAATTTATGCCTATGTGCATATATTAAGTTCTTCCATTCAGCTTTTATCAATGTGTTCTTTATGGAATATGTATACACTTACAAGGTAACTTGTGTAATAGTTACCTATCCCTTCTGTACAGTTATCCGTTTTCTTCTGCTTCTGACATACTCTTCTTTATAAAATATTCTTGTATGTGCTGCCAAAGATAAGACTTTTCTGTCGTATACCAAACCTCATATGCAAAATGATGTATTCAAAAATACCCTTCAAAACAAACCAAGCAACAAAAGATTATATGCAACAAACAAAATTCATACTTTTTTTTTTTTTTTTTTACATATTCCATTCATGTTACACCCAGTTATGGCACAGTTGGTCTGAGGATCACGTTTCGGCCTCTATTGCAAATTTGGATTGGCTTGGTTTAGTCTGCATTTTTCAAAGGTATTTTGTCAGAGGCTTTAATTCTTGTTGGGTGGTAATGAGAGTCATGCGTCTTGCCTGAAAATACAAAACTGCAATCAACCTGATCTGTCCTGGGAATCGAACATAATACCCCAGCATAGGGTTACTGCAGGTTAACCACTGAGCCACTGCTCTTCGATGTTTTGGTATATATACTCTCATAGCATCATATAGGTTGTGTCCTTGTCTATGTTCGACTTGCCTTCCCACAGCAGGTATAATGTCAAGCGGAGAGAGAGAGAGAGAGAGAGAGAGAGAGAGAGAGAGAGAGAGAGAGAGAGAGAGAGAGAGAGAGAGAGAGAGAATATTTTTACAAGGGATTCTTTGCGATGGGAGTTCCGTAAATATCAGCACTCATTTGATTTTCAAGGATCCACTTAAATTTTTTTTCGCTTAAGAACAGAGGCGACGTTTTCATTATTAATATCATTCTTTGGTGGTTCTAGCCCTGGAAAAATTCTTGATTACCTCTTTGACTCTTTGACGAATACGTGGGTACCTTTTGCGACAACACCAGCTTCCTCACACATTTCTTCGATGGTTGTATCTAAGCCCTTTTCGGAATCTCTCCGTTGTCTCTGGCAATCATTTCATGGTCCTGATGTTACCCTCGTGGTCTTCTCTTTGACGTGTTTAGCTGTCTTAACAATCTAATCCGGCTGATCTTCTGTTCCCATCAGGTTGGTTTGTTCAGCGGTAGAAACCTTTATTCGAAGCCCGCTGTGATGTCTTCCCGTGCAGTCTGTCGCGACTGCAAGATATCTTTGACGCCTTTGAGCGTATCTCTGACATTACAGATCAGTTTCAGGTGTTCCCGGGCAGCTTTGCTGTGTCACTCGCCGTTCTCTCCTGTAGCATTACTTTTAGGTTTTGACATTATATATGTTCTTCATGGTTGCTAAATTGCTTTGTTAGTTCGTGTACATACCCAAGTGATACCTTTTCCCCAGATGGATCTTTAAATTCCTGTCAAGCCGATCGTGTCGAAACTATACGGGTCCGGAATGTCCCGCGTGAACATAGTCCGAAAATAATCACACGAGTGGTCGGAGTCACATCAAATCCAATGAATGTTTGCAAGATCATGCCCGTTGATGTCACAAAATATGTCAACATGTTGCAATTGTCCCGGATAACTTTAGCTACGAGCACGTATAGATGTATCGCACAGATCACGTCTGTGTTCTGTGTCGGCCCCGCGAAAATATTCTCGTTTGGGTGTCTTGGTTTTCAAGCAATACATCGTCACGTATGACAAGATTATTTTGCTATTGGTCTAAATCATCAATCGCCAAGGCTTCCTCGATTATGGAAAAGATATCAGTAGTGGACGACGAACTTCTTGACGATGCAAGCGCTTCCGTAAAATCTTTGAGTACATCATCACATAGTTGGTCGTCTGCGGATGGTGCAATCTCACATAACCGATCCAATGTTTGCCATCTCATGATCAGATTAAACAACTGCTGGGTTTTCCTGGATCCAGCCAGGCCACTGAACCCGGGAATATGCCCAGGGCCTAATATAACTTGGCGGTGATATCGCTGCCGTATTAACAAAACTACCCGGGACACGGTGGAAAAATACCCTGGTGAAAGCATTGTCCCGGATACAATTATTGTAGGCCTGGGACACGTCTGGATATACGACTAGATTCTAACAATCGACTGCAGTCTGGAGAAGAATCTATAAACCTTGTCGATGATGCTTATTACCGATATGATCTCGCGTATAAAGCATAAAGTGATATCCATGCGTTTCAACGCACCGATGTGCATCTTATTCATGACTTGAATGTGATTGCGGGACCAGATGTCAAATATATAATTGCCAGATGCATCATCAAAGGAGGTATGAAGGCTAAAATTCTCATTGCAGGCAAAACTGTAACAAATATGTACAAGAAACTGTCCGCGATATAATACAGTCCGTGCAGGTGTTGGGAGGGAGAAGCAGCCGTTGAAAAGATATCGAGTGCGTTGATATATCACCCATGGGGTCGCTCGAGAATGGTTGGCAAACAAACGTTGTGTGACAGATTTACCTACCCGCGCAAAGGGAATTTTCCCGTGGATGGTTTGGTGTGAAGACCCCTAACGAAGATCAGTAGGCTAATCGTTTTTATTTTACCCACATGATCCTGTACACGGACGGGCGTACAAGTACGCGTTCACCACTGTAGATGTTTTCAGCAGATGCAATGAAGCGGTGCTGATGGTTCAGCAAGTGTCACAGACACATTAAAATGTATACAAGCACGTCGCTAACAAGGCCACGGCTTCTGCAATTGGATCCTGCCAAAGATGTTGTCGGAGCTATTGCTGAGTTGACAGCAAAACTTAAGGTACTGATTCGTCTTTGACCTGTTAATATACGTTGTGACCAGGCTATTGTGGAACGGTTCCACCACACACTTGCAAAACGATTATTCTGGCACCACTACATGCAGGAATTGTTGATGAATTATGAATCTCGGATGTGTGTGTCGTGGATTCAGTCAGTCATAGCTGTGCTGAATTATGAAAACATAGACATGATTGGGTTAAAATCCGATGAGGCGATTCGACCGAAGACTAGCCGTTGCTCTCAAAACAGTCTCACAACCATTCACATTGGACCCACTCAGAAACAATTTGGTTCGGTGTATGTGCACACCAGGGGAATTAGAAGGTGGACAACCTCGTGTTAGTGATTTAGTATGGTACATCGACTTACGATCTTATCCCGGATTCACATTCCGGGGAAATCAACAAACTATCATTTGACACTCGCTGGTGAACAAGCGGCGAAGCGTTTGTGTGAGAGGAATAGCAAATCGTTCCCACGTATACATAACTACTACAAAATTTTTATTCTGAAATCGTAAAGCGATTGACAATTGTGTGGTGCCCATACATGTATCCAGTTGTAACACCTCTCGGGAACATCCAGCGAGGAAAAACTCACCTTGGTGGAACGGTATACACTCATGCGAACTTTCATTTGACCGGGTAAGATTGGCCGCGTTTGTGAGTTCGCTCCTCTCGCGTAAACAGTCCACATACATATTATGTTTGTGATCTTCGCGACTACGGCTCGAGGAACTCCTTTTGCCTTTTGATGTTCTTGCCTGATCCAACTATAATAGAATACATTTCGAGGTGCAGTCCCACTTATTCCTGAAGTTTCCGAAACTTTATTTGTTGGCGTTTTGAAACAGTGGATGATCCTTCGGGTACTCGCTGGTGGCAAACTCATTTTACCACAGACGCCTCGCCCATGTCCTTGAACATGAAATCAGTGGTAATGTTCACCAGCAACGAGTCAGTATTCGCGTACAACATCTTAATATTATCACCTTACCGATGTTTGATTTTCTTGTAGTAGAACTCGTATATGAGCAGCTTTGACAAGTCTAGTACCGATTCGCCAACGTAGCTGGCTTTGCCAACTTCAGCTTGGCGTTGTCCTTCTCAAACTCAGTAGTTGCATATTGTAGTTGTATATATGGCGCCATTCAGGTGCGAGGGGAAATCCAAGAACCTTGTGGACTCGCGGCACACGAATTCTCCACCGTACATTAAATTGCAGATTTCGTACGTGGACTATATAATTTATCTTACGACGAAAGTTCAGGATAAGTTTGACGCATTCTGTAAAACTGCGTCTGAAATAATCCAAGATTCCACAATGACATTGGGACAGCCATTCGTCTGTCTACGAGTGGATTTTTCGCGCGAGCTTAGCAATGATTCGCCATGGATCCCCCCCCCCCCGCGGATGTCATGTTCGACAAATAAAAATTGAACTATGTCTGTTAACAGCTACAGCTCGATCTTGGATCTCGATAGCAGTGCATCCCAAACCATTACCAGTCACGAAAAGTTGTTCGCGAAGTCGAGCTTATGTACACTCATGGATGTATCACGAAGCGTCCCAAAGACATCTGCGAGCAATAACACATCCGTGCATAGATACAGATCATGATAGTCATCGAGATTTTGACAACTAAATCCGGACAAAATGTTGTTCGTATGCGTCCAGTCGTTGGCAGAAATACTTTTTGGACAATATGAAGTTGAACTTCCAAGCATATGGAAAGCATCCATTATAAACCTTTTGAAACTTCTCGATGATATATATATATATATATATATATATATATATATATATATATATATATATATATATATATAGAGAGAGAGAGAGAGAGAGAGAGAGAGAGAGAGGAGGAGAGAGAGAGAGAGAGAGAGAGAGAGAGAGATGCATATACGAAAACTTCATTTAATTGGTTGATTTCTCCAGTCGCCGCCATTTAAGAATCTAAACTGTGTATTAAAAATTTAGTTACAAACTTTATTTTACAGCTTCAGTAATGCGAATTTGTAAATCAGCCCTTTGTAAATAAATAGGCTTGTACTTCCCAGTATCACGAAATCCGTTTGCAAATCTGAATAGAATATTTTCCAAGGTTGTATCTGCCAAACTGAGCTCAAATGAACTGAGTTTTGCACCAACTCGAACACGACCAGACTTTGTACATTTGTACCAAACAATATAAAATGTCCTGGAGTGTTTGTATATCTCAGCTACGCGTTTGCTTCATTCGACTTAAAAATGGTTTCGGAGAATTCGTTTCGTTTCTGCAGCGTTGTACATCAGCTCTTATATCTTATGGAAGTTGAGTGTGGATGCCATTGCTATATGATTGCCAAAAGTATATTTCTAATTGATTTACTCATTAGTATATTCCCCATCATTGGTGATGTATTCAGCACATTGACTGTTGCGACTGATGACCCAGTTAACGTCAGTGACTTAACGTTTCTTGTAAAATATCATACACGCTTCTTGTTATAGTCTTCGCCGAGTTACGCTGTTCTTGTTCAAATATGATCACAAACTAGATTAATTTATCAAAAGCTCTAGATACGTATATAAAAAAGAAAATCATACAATATCTTTTGGGCTTCTTTGATAAATCTGTTGGACGAAGTTAGACGAAATAACGATTTAATCTTTTCTGTGATATTCCAAACACGCCATTGTTAGGGCAATGCTATTCTCGCAGAAGCTATTCTCATATATCCTTTGAAAATAATATACACATCAAACAGTTACGTTTTGGGCTTTATAGTCCTCTAATAAAATATATTCTCCCATAAAACAAAACAATCTCCAATAAATATAATATATACAGTATAGCCGCTATCGATAATACATATTCGCACACAAACAAAAGAATCTCAGCAGAATATATACAGTATATACGTGATCAATATAATATATTATCATACAAAAGGAATCCTTAATAATAATACTATAATTACTATAATCTCGTGTGAGGTGAGGGTAAAGTCATGGGTTATAGAAGACTTTGACTCCAGTCAGTAATTCAAAAACCCCATAATTATATTAGTGATGTAACTTTGAGGGGACGGAAACTAGAGGGAAGAATTTGACGTCGATACCTACAGCATTATAATTGAATAGAAAAAAGACTGAGAAGAAACTTTCCTTTTGCACAAAAGAATGCTCATTTACAGATGTACGTCAATCTAAACTCAACATCACGTGTATTTCTTCACAACTCAATTCAGTCTTCAAATTGTTTATGAGCCAATTTGAATTTTATGTGACTGCCACACTGAATAGTAACAAAGCGTTTATAATGTACGAATATGGGGAATGTTGTGAAATTTGTAATGATTTCTCAGTTGCAATTTACTGGATACGGCCGACACAAACCAGTTCCTATATGACGTGTCCAAACATCGATGTAATGGAGGTAACTAATGAATTATGGATTTTGCTTTGGTTGCTGAGAATCGATAGCACAACCGAACGTACCACGTGACCACCCAGCAACCTAAAATTTAACAACGTATATACATGTCTCTTTTATTCTTTGTTTCCTTCCTTTCCTTTTTTTCTCATTATGATTCGTACCTTTAAAAACACAAAACGAAGTAATATTAGCCAGACTGCACACTATAGCTACCTTGCAACAAAATGCTTTTCATGCCAATACAATTTGGTGAATGGAAACGATGATTAAAATAAGCCAATAGCTTTATGTCGCATTAATTCGTCTAGCAGACAACATAGTCGTGCGAGAACCGAGAAGACAATGGTTTGAAGAAACACACAGAAACCAAATACTACGTTGAAGAATTAATTTAATTTGACTATCAGGCTCGCACATCTCGATTTGAACGACCTCTGTCGTATCGCCGCAAGCCACAGAGAAAGATATTCAGTGGAAATTTATTCTGGAATTCTAAACGGAAACATTATAAACTGTGATTCAATCGAGGATCTGTTGCCACCAGTACAACGACCTTATCTGACGTCATCGCCTCCATGTTAGAACGTCATCAAGATTCGAACCTGGATTCAGTTAGAACTGTTTAGTGATAGGACTTATATTTTTCAAATCTATGATTAATATTTGGATTATATTCACAAACCGTAAGTCCTATTTCATATTTTACGTTGTTTTCTAGGGAAATAAATCATTTTTGTTAAATTTACAAAGCTTGTTGGCTTCACTCTTTTCTTTTTATTACTTTTGTACCAGCCTACACGTAACAATATTAATAATGATCTGTTATTAAATCCATACACATAGAGAATATTGTAGCAATGTATTAGTTGTTTACAGAACAAACAAAATCAATAATTCTGGTCAAGTAGAAAATAAAGTTGATTTTCGACGAGGTTAAGTCCAACACACATTGTTACCTTACAGTGGCAAATAATGAAATAATTTTAAAAAACAAAAACAAAACAAAAACAAACTAACAAACAAACAATGTAGATTAAATATACATAACAGTAACAGTCTCCTACACATCAAAGTGGATGTGATTAGCAGCTTACCGCCCATGGTTTGCGGAGATGCGGCAGAGGTAAAAGAACGGGAACTAGCCTGAAAATAGGTGGAAATAATTAGTATATATGGGTTTGGCTGGCCATGCTTGGTTGATAATGAAAGTTATTTTCGTAGGAATAGAATCTTTGGAGAGCTTATCATATTTGTAACTGAAAGAAATTGAGACATTGTTTTCTTTATGAAATGTCATTCCTTTAACAATCTTGAGCTTGGAATAACTAATTGCTGAAATTAGCACCTGACTCATTGCTGCGGAATTGAAAGCACATGTTTCAAATACATGTAGGACCAGTAAATACAGCGGCTTATATATTTTCTCTACACAGAAGCTGTCATCAGGTTTCATCTATACTGCTAAATATAGGTTTGATAATGAGCACTCAGAAATTTAAAGTTATTGAATTTATAATGTCATGGTGCTTGCATGGGTTTACAATGGGAACTGAATTAGTACCGTGAGTCCAACCACAAGTAACATTGTGCGGCAACTGATTGCGCCGAGAACTAATCGTCTGCCCATATATTTATTTCGGGACAATATGATGTTCATGAAGGCAAGTAACGAAACAAAAGAATGTGCAATACTCGGATTACATGAAAGGTTTGATTAATGGATAACCGGAGAGAAATGGTGTTGGGGGTTTATATGTGTTTCTTCATGTTCCATATGATAGAATTATTATGAAATAATAACACTCTTATGGAATGCATGCGTGTTTGATGCATGCAGATAATGTTGTCATGATGTGTACAATTATTATTCATCCCCACATTGCAAGCATCAAATTATAACAACAACAATACCACCACAGTACTCTGTGAAAAAACAACGGGAGTTTTCATAATTACGGTCGGATACAAAAGAACGTCTATATTCCATGATCTGTTTGAATGGTTGTGAATTCGTGTGCCATACTGTAAACTCATATGTGAGACGTGGGAAACTTTGAATAGCACATACTTTTTGTTCGTACAATGTAGTTTTGTTTTGACATGGACATTTCCACCAGACATTATTTCTTAGATTTAGTAGATCCTGTATGAGGCAATGATAGAAAAAAAGTAAACACGAAATATCATGAGGGACAGAACCACCGCGAAGCTGAAAAGAATTATTATCAAATAAATAAATTTGTATAAAGTTAGGGTGGTCTGTAGGCAAAACGCTGGAATCATTCATTGTGGGTCAGGGGAAACTACTCTCTTTTAAACGCAAAGTATTTTATACGAGTTCCTTCCCTTAATGTTTGTAAAAGACCCATGATCATTTTATTTCCCTGTTGACAATATTTGTGTCCAAACGAGGAATGCAAACCAAGAACACACATTTTATATAATAACGCAAATGATGGAAAACAGCTTGGTACAAAGAACAAAGAATTTCCCTTCATTTAGGCGTAATGTAAGGTCTTTCTCAGCGGACAGTCAAAAAACGCACACGCACGCATTCTACTGCCACGCACAGGGCAGTAATTCTAGATGTCAAATTAAAGGTCGTCGAAAATTGTATTTTCAACGTATGTGTACGAACACGCTCTGAAAAGCGAACTGGATTTTACTTCATCAATGTGGTGTAAGCACTCCTCCCATGCAACAGATTTTAGTCGTTCATATGATAGTAGTTTGTGAATAATGTATTGAATGAAGCATTTAAACTGGATGTCGTAAAACAATGTAACTAGGAAAAATGGGTAACTTATCGTGGAACTGTGCGAATCGTACTTTCATCTTGGCACTTTTTAAAATACCTTTTGGTATGCAGTTTGAGGAAAGTTTAAACTTTCTTATGAAACAATATTTTTTATGATTTTCATTACACATTGTTTTGTTCAATATCTTATTAGCTATCAGACTGTTACAATGATTTTGGTTGGTTTTTTTTGGGGGGGGGGTTGTTTGTTGTTTTTTTGCATTTAAGAAAATTTTTAGAAATGTAGTTTGAATCAATATTTGTGAATGTTATCGTTCGTCATTTCTTGTCTGATACTAGTATCTGTAATTGCCATGCTACGATATTATCTTTATTGTAACCGCCTTATCACGTTTTTCATATTTTGTAATTAACAGCGATTCGCATGCTGTGCGTGTTTTAGCTCCTTTATGCTCAAATATGCTGGGGATGGGGACGCCCGCTTTACATTTTAGAAACTAGTATATTTCAAAAACTACATTTTGTCGCGCTTCTTAATGCCGCTATCTTTCCTTTTATGTAAATTGTATAGTGGTACAGTGTTACCCAACTGTTAAACGACCTGTCATATCTTCATTGAACGAACAAATATTATTCACCGTTCATTTTTGTTGTTGTTGTTGTTGTTGGGGGGTCTTTCGAAATGTTAAGTTTTGTTCATGTCATCTTATTTATCACTCAGAGATAACTCTTGTCAGTAAAATATGCCATATATATATATATATATATATATATATATATATATATATATATATATATATATATATATATATATATATATATATATATCGTCTTTCTTGAAAGTGGTCTAGTGGTTAGAGCGTCCGCGCCTCGGATGCGGGAGGTCGCGGGTTCGAACCAAAGACTTTAAAAAATGGTACTAACAGCTGCCTCGCTTGGCGCTCAGCATTAAGAGGTTAGTGTTAAGACTGGTCGGCCTGGTGTCAGGATAATGTGACTGGGTGGGACATCATGCCACATGTCTGCGGCATGATGTCCCGGTGCTAGATATCACTATGAATTGTCACACTGCAGACATCGTAGCTACGTTAAAAATCTAAATCACACACACACACTCCTTCTTAAAATCTTCTGGTTAGAAACAAACCATCTTCGCTAGCCAATTCGATATGTTAACCCTATCTAGGCCTTGGCTGATCAAGCAGATATTTCTGTTCTTCTGGGTTTGTGAATTTCATTGGATGCGGCGAATCAAAATTAAGTTGTTCAAATTTGAACACAGTTCTTACATAATCGAGACAATAGGAGCACATAATTTAAATGGGCTCATAAATAAGCAATTTTCCACTGCCGGTCCATGTTTGTATAAATGCCTTTTACTCAAATACACCTGTAATGGTTTCTTTCTTGTACGTAGTCATACTTTAGATATTAAACTTACAAAGTATACTTTTGAAGTCATTTGCCTCCACCATTCTCGGTCAATATACAATGTATCGATGTTACACGATATTGCTTAGTTGGCATTACATACTAAGGTTGGCAACTCATGAAATCCAAAAAATGTCGCTTAGACAAAGCACTAAAATATCTGCTTGATCCGCCAAGGTGTAGATAAGGATAACATATCGAAGATGAGAGACTTCCATATGCTGCTATTTTTACGCCATAGACTATACATGAATAAGTTTGAGATAAATTGTGGGAGACCAAGAGAGGATATAAAGGTAGCAAATGAGATGCATTTGGCAGGGAGGATGAAACTACAGGCACAAAATAGTACCGTCCTATGACTGTACATGTATTACGCATTTCATCTATCAATTTTTTTTTCTCGAATCTGTATGCTTCACATATTATTCATGGAATACCTTGACTCTGACTTCATTTGAGTGTAAATGTACACGCATCACATACCTGTGATATTTAAACATCGATGTCACGGGTCACTGATCGACAATATTGACGTTCATAAGAGTTTGAAACGATCTCTAAAAAGTTTGTTTATAGCAAACATAAGTAACATGACACTACGTATTTAATATATGTATCACGATGGCTCTGTGAAGCAAGCACTGAAAAAGCCAGGTGGAATGAAATACAGTGATAATTCCAAGCAATTTTCCGACGAAATGGTAATGTACCTAAAATGTTCCTTTGCCAAGCAGATTTTGATATAACGATTGTTTAAAGAGAGAAAACAGGGTTCGTGGTTTCTAAAGAAAGCCATAAATGTCACACCTGCTTGAAGCGGTTTCGTGTGTAATTATGTCTACACCGACAAACAATGATATTTTTGCTAACCGAATGAAGATATTTAAAAAAAGAAACAATGCTAAATAATTATCCAGTATGGTACATTTTCATAGCCAACACACCCATGAAAAATTATATGATAAAGTAAAAATAGGATACCTAACATTATCAAAAGTTATTTAAGTTTATATACCGGATAGCTATCATCGTGAAAAATAATAATGTTAGTACTGATAATAATTTAAATGGATCTTCTTAGATTTTGTCCAAAAATATACTTTCTAGAACAATATTATGGTCGAGCAACGTCGAACAGTTACAAGGCATTTAAATATTATTTTTCCCCAAAACTGATGGTGTCCGAAAATAGTGTCCGAAAACATACAGTAAGACGGTAATCAGACACCGTGTGTTGTTTGAAGTCAGATTTTGTTTTCAATACATTCCATCCCTGTTTGTGTTTAATCATTGCAGATTGACCTAGTCAAGTTTCCAAGACCCTGATATTTAAACATTAATTTGGACTAATACAAATTTAGGCATAATAACATTAAAAACTTAATTTATTATTTCATCATCCTGCATTGACTAGGCAATCTTGCTTTCAGGGTTGATGACGGATACTTCATTGTTATCATTGAAAGAAACCTGTAAATATGTAATTTTTTTCACCTCTCTGACAACTGTTGAATTCAGTACTTCGAAACGTTGTGTCATTATTTATAACAAGTACCCCGCCCCCCAAAATGCACATAATTTTATAGATTTGAAGAATAGAAGGGGGTGGGGTGGATATATTTCATCTGACCTTTATTATAAAGTTTCGCAAAAACCATTATGTTCTCTCAGTCCCTGTGGGCAGCCAACTCTGGAGTTGTAGATGCACACACACACACACACACACACACACACACACACACACACTTGATAGAATTTGCGCCGTAGGTTTCTTGCATCAAATCAACTTTGATGCCCCGAATCATTCGGGTTACATGCGAAACTGCTCTTTGGATCTGCTGTAGTTTTACATACCATTTAATATAACGCAACGTCGTCAACACAAGTCCATTAGCACAGATTTGATGTCATAATTCCATTGTCTCAAGTCAGCCAGCAAAATTACACTGTCATACTTGAACGAATGAACCAGTATGAAGAAGCGAGTGTACTAAATAATTAAATATGCTAATTTCCTTATAATACTGTTCTTGTAAAAAATTTTGTTTTTTTTCTTTTCTTCTCAGTCCTATCTCGTTCATTTATACTGGGTATTTCTTTTTTTAAACCCTGTTTGAGATACCTTTAAACCGAGGATATACACTTATTATTTATTTATTGTAATTTTTAAAAATATTTCTGGTTTTTAAAGTTTCTTTTTCGTTGATTCGATTTTTTAAATAATTAAAAATAAACAAAAAACCATAATAACATAGAGTCGGCTGCTCTTGACATGGCAATATTTTTTGCTAATAAACTGGCACGAAATTTGTCTCCCTTGATCATTTGGCTCTTTGTATTGTGCCTTTATTTATGTCTATTTAAATTTTTTGCTCTGCTAGTCATAGACCAGAAGAGCTTACGGGTGGTTTGTTGTCCGTTGTCTATCGTCCGACGTTCAACCGTTAATTTGTTATCACAACTCCTCTGAAAGTACTTGGAGGATTGCCTTGAAACTTTACGCACACATTCATCCCAATGTCTAGTTGGTCATATATGAAAATGGTGCTGCGTGGACATCCAATATGGCTGCCACAGAGGCCATTTTGAAAATCTTGTTATCACTACTCCGCCTGAATGAATGGTCATATTTGATCGCGTTACATGTTGGTCTAGGTGCTGACCATGCTTTAAGAGTGGTATTGGTTGTTACTGTTGTTTCTGTAGGGTATAACGCCATTTTTTAGCACAGGGTAGGTTATACATGGCGGATAGTATAAATGGTGGAGGAAGAACCCGGAAAGAACCACCGACCCACGAGAAGCCACTGGCAAGCTTTTTCACATACCCACATTGGCCGAGCCCGAGACTCGAACCCACGCAGACAGAGGTGAGATGGCAGTGATCCGTAACGGTGAGCGCTTTAGACCACTCGGCCCCTCGGAGGCCCCAAGAGTGATATTGGAGTAATGTCGCAACATTACAGGGCTCGAGCACCTCTGCGGTTAAGTTGGAGATTGTTCTTCATTTGCATTTGATTATGCCGCTTAACCGTGACAATGATCATGCGTTACAAAACACAAGCCCATAGAGTCATAGCTGTGCTTGTATGATCTTAAATCGCAAAGATACTGAGATCAATAATGATGCAAAATCGGTAAAGTATTTGCAGAGGTTCTCGAGATGTTGAAAAACATTTACCACCGCTAGATCAGGATTGACGGTAGACAGATTCGTGGAAATTCAGTTACTTATTTCCACGTATTTCACGGCGAGCAGTAATCAATGTGGAAAATTATGATAATCGATGTTTTGAATGGATCATCTTGTCTGCGCTGCATGCCGCCATCGATAAGAAAGACATACCTTGAAATATAAACAATATCCGGGAGAACTTAAGTTTGGAAACATTGAATTTCCTTTACAAGTTACTGATATCATTAAGTTTGAGCGACTTAATCCTGATATCGCTGTTGATGTGTTTGTTTGGAATAAAAGCCTGTGTCACGGAATTGTATAAATCCATCTATTTATTAAATACATGTACTCGGGTTTCTTTTTTTTTTTTTTTTTTGTGTACAACGATACCCGAGGGTGGTTTATGTATATTGTACAATATTTCGAAATAGTGAGTTCGGGTCATCCCTGCTGCACGTGAGAAGCGCTCTCGATGGGAAAAACCGATTTACATCTAGCGCACAGACGATGTACGGCTGCATCGCCTGTATATAAATGCCTCACCGTAAGGCGATATCTTCACATTACGGAACGTCTTGTCAGTAAGCTGTCTACATAGGGACTTGCGCATCTTCAGCTGTAGAGGTATATAAGGTATAACTATTGTACTACCACGTTTATTTCTGTACATTTTCTATGTAGCTTTGGCTTGCGTAGTATAATGCAAATATTTTCTATTCTTGTTTGTGACTTAGCAAGAGATTTATATTAGCAATATAAAGTTGCATTTTATTAAGAAACGTTTAGTACCATTGGAATCTTATCGAATACATGTTCACTTCTGAACCTTTTTATTGTTTTGTAATGTTGTACCGATAATGTAATTTGTATAGCTTACCGTATATAACGTCATTACGTTTTATCGTATATGCCCATGTCATGCATAGTACACAGTGTTAGATGTATTTTCAGTTGATCGGAGTCGGCGTGCTACCAGCTACAGCTAACCACAGAAGTTGACCATAGCAGCTGTAAAGCTGAACCATAGCAGCCGTAAAGCTCAGTGAACAGTGTTACTGGTCGAGTAGCAGGTGATCGGGCGTTGCTGACAGAATTGGTGGGCGCTGATTGCTTGATTGACCAAGGAAATGAATGGTGGTCGGTGACTACCTATAATGCTGATTGCTTGATTGACCAGTGTGACTGGTAGCCAAGTGTGCTCGTGAGTGTTTTGTGTTACCAATGCATGTAATCTTTAAGCCGTGGGCTAATTTTGGGGTTTGTTATAACCAGTGTTCTGGGAGTGTAAAGATATTTTGTATGATATCTATCCCTTTCTGGGGCCCCGAGTGGCCTAGTGGTCTAAAGCGCTCTCCCGTTACGGATCACTGCCATCTCACCTCTGTCTGCGTGGGTTCGAGTCTAGGATTCGGCGAATGTGGATGTGAGAAAGCTTGCCAGTAGCTTCTCGTGGGTCGGTGGTTCTTTCCGGGGATTTCCCGGTTTCTTCCTCCACTATTAATACTGGCCGCCTATCGTGTGCTGAAAAATGGCGTTAAGCACAACAACTATCCCTTTCTTTTCATCATTTTACTATATGAGTAAAGTACATCATTTTTTTTTACTATTTTGAGTAAAACGCATCATTCTTTTCGTTGTGAAATTACTGTGAATCGTTCACCTTGTCTTTGTACTGTGTAAGGTCACTTATTTGTATTCACATTTATGTTGCATTATTAGGTTCGTGCAGATTGTGTTAATTTGTCCAATATTTGGATCTTATACACGCACGTATTAATCATTTCTTTTTTCATTCAAGCCATTCATCAATAAACATTGTATTTGTATCACCATCAAAAGTGTTCTGTTGTGAATCCGAAACCCAACCCGGTTATCTTGTTACAGCCTGCAGTCGATTTGGCAATTGATATACACATGCAGACAGTTTAATACTGATTTGTTACTGTTGCATGGTCCAGAGGTGTGCTACCATTATGTGTGGTTAAAGGATTTTCACGAATAGTATACCGACAGAGTAAGTACGAGGGTGGGAATTTCCCTGCAGATGTTGCATGTGTGTATTTAGCACATAACAGCTTCTAGCGACTTTTTCTGTAGTGGAATTAATATTTAAAAAAAAAAAAAAAAAAACACAAAAAAACCCCCCAAAACAAACAGCGGACAATATTGCCAGAATCCGGCAAAAACATTCTAAAAGCTACTGCGGTACATCAATATGGACTTGGAATGTATTAACATTCCGGTGGACGCTCTGCGGTTTTAACAAATCGAACGCAAGTATGAAGTTCCTTGCGATTTTGCTACATTGTAGTAAGATGCGATGGAACCACTAAGCCACCAATGTTGTAAAATGGTCAGGACACAGTTCAGGTGTTCTTAAAATCGTGAAATGGATCTGACAACAGCTCTCCTCACCCGCAGACATGATTATGACCAACGAGGATATTTGCGAGTGTTTCACAGTGACTCAGTCTTGGATCTATGATTGTCCTTTGGGATTGATGCCAAAGTACGCGATCACTTTCACATTACTGGCACACATAAAGAAGCTACACATAGCGCTGGAATTTACAGTTGCTAATTCATCAAAATAATACAAAATTCCGTGTGGTACTTCATAACCTGCATGGGTAAGATGACCACTTGATTATGCAAGGAGTCGCAGCGGCAGCATCAAAGACACCAATAAGCGTAATCCCCAACAATATCGACAAAATATGACATTGATGCAGTGTCAACTGTAGTTTATTGACTCGCAGCACTGTCTCAGTTCCAGCCCGGATACTCATGTGAGCAAACTTGCAGAAGGAAGTGGAGCTTCCCATGGCAACAACTGTTTTACGATCACTCGTCAATACAGCGGTGCCAACGATGGAACGTTTACCTCACTCATCATAAAAGGAGTGCAATGCCATGAATACGTGAGCGGATGGAACAAGTTTGCTGAAACTCGAGGCATTCCATCAATGGTTCTCTCACGAAGGTCTTTCTGTCAAAGACTACAAACATGCAAACAATGCAGGTCTGCGTTTAGTTGTAAAAGCCTTGGCGACTATGAGGATCTGTATTTGAGAACAGATGCGCTTCTGCTTGCGGATGTCTGAGACTTTCCGTGAGACTGCCATGCGTGTGTACATGCTTGACCCTGCACATTATTTTCCATTACAAAGAATGGCTTGAGAGTAACACGCCAGTTCGATACATGGCTGATTCGGACCAGGCTTATTCGGTCAAATTACAGGCTGGTTCGGCCCAGATTACTGGCTGATTCGGACCAAAAGCCGGCATGATTCGGACCATGTGAAACATTTCGGACTTTATTTACTTTGTGTGATTAGGTAAAATTTACACATCGATAAATACCCAACCATGGTCATTTAATCCTTATAATTCCAATTTTCCTTCCCTTCTGTCATGAAATCAACAAATTTCATCAACAAAACATTCACTTTGATGCAGATGGAAGTTTTCTTTCATTAACCTCTGCAACAGAATACATAGCCCAATCTTCGCCAGCCAAGAGTAGTCGATTCTTTATACAATAATATAGGGTAGAGAGTCATAGCGGGTCATGCCAGTGATGTATTGTTATGATCATTATTTTAATATATAAATAATGGTTGATACTGTTTAAATCAGGCTATACCTTTTTTTTCCCCCTAGAATTACGCTTGCATATGGCATGTGTTGTTATAGCATCCGTTGTTGTTACTTTCTACGAATTTCGATCTCTCAAAAGCAAAATCGTGTCCATTTTCAGTGAGATCCCTTGCTTGACATATGACCCTGACCTTTAATAACAGTTGCTGGAACTTGTCGAAGCAAAAGCAATAATTTCCAAAGATTGGCTTTTATAGCCTTCCATATGCCTTATTCGGCAAAAGGGTCTAGTGTTGGAGTGTAGCAAGGTCTATGCAATTACGCTGGTTTTCATCTAATGGTCGATTTTAATCAGGGGTTTGCAAATTTTGATCGGAAATCACAGGAAGGGTGGGGGCTTGTTGTTATTATTAGAGTGTAACGCGTTAATTGAGATACAACTTCACATCAAATGACCTGGAAACATGGAAGCAAAAGCAGTCCGCAGAATTTATCCATGTGCAAAAAATTCCAGATGAATATCATGTGACCGTTTACATCCAATCAAAATGTAGAAAACTCGATCAATTAATAAAAATTGGAATTATATTTGTTTAAAATATGATATTTCTCATTATTTTCCAGGTATGTTGAGTATTTCAAATATACATTTAAGGAAACAAAACCCCTAGAAAGGGTTGTTACAAATAATGAAATGAATAATTTAAGACAGCTTATGTTGCATCGATAATTTAGCAGTGACATATTTTAAAAGCATCTCATTCTCGTTATGCAAAATTTAAATAGTTTATTCAATTGGTAAATAATAAAATTACTAACACTGAGAAAAATCGTGCAATCCGGGCTCGTGCAGTAAATTTTTCTCTCTCTCTCTCTCTCTCTCTCTAGACCGCTCCGGTGGCCTAGTGGCTAGAGCGTCCGCCTCGGATGCGGGAGGTCGTGGGTTCGATCCCCGGCCGAGTCATACCAAAGACTTACAAAAATGGTACTAACAGCTGCCTCGCTTGGCGCTCAGCATTAAGAGGTTAGTGTTAGGACTGGTCGGCCTGGTGTCAGGATAATGTGACTGCGTGGGACATCATGCTACATGTCTGCGGCATGATGCCCCAGTGCTAGACATCACCATAAACTGCCACACTGCAGACATCGTAGCGATATGACTGAAAAATTGTTAAAGCTACGCTACAAATCCAAATCACAACAACAACAACTTCCAATACTACTACTACTAATGCCACTAGTACTGCTACTACTGCTACTGCCACTACTACTGCTGCTCCTGCCGCTATTACTAATACTACTGCTCCTATTACCACTACTACTACTACTAATATTACTACTACTATTACTACTACTACAACTATTCCTACTACTACTATTACTACTACTACTACTGCTACTAATACTACCACAACCACTGCTATTACTGCAACTACTACGATAGTTATTATTACTACTACTACTACTACTGCTGCTATTTCTAAAACTACAGACACTAATACGATATACGAATTAGTATTACAAGATACCTCACTGCAGTTGATCGACCACCATGATCGGTGTGATGAGGGTTGAAATGACCTCTTAGATGATCACACCCATTCTCTGGATCAGATCCCTCATGCACGTGCATCGCATGCTCGTGTATACCATCTGGACTATCGTGCACCTTGAAACCGTCCACGTGGACATCAACTTCTACGGGACCACCAGATAGCTGCAAAGTATGGATTCAAGTTACGTAAATCTTTCTAAACCATCTTTCTACATTATTTTCTTTTAATTCCAGCTTCAAACAACAAAACATGGTGTGCATATTTAAAATATAATTGACAAATCAAATCATCGTCTTTGTTATACATTTTACTACACGATAAAACACAATTTGTTTTTTCAGAATCTTTGTCTAGAAAATAATTTCTTGCAATCCTTCCATCCATACATCTACTTCTACTACTGTTACACATATACATACATGCAGAGGTTGTTGTTGTTGTTGTTGTTGTTGTAGGGTTTAACGCCATTTTTCAGCACAAGGTAGGCTATACATGGCGGCCAGTATAACTGGTGGAGGATGAACCCTGGAAAACTCTGGGAATAACCACCGATCCACGAGTAGCTACTGGCAGGCTTTCTCACGTACCCACGTTAGCCAAGCCTGAGAATCGAACCCACGCAGACAGAGGTGAGATTGCAGTGATCCGTAACGATGAGCGCTTTAGATCACTAGGCCACTCGGGGCCCCTACATGCAGAAGTAGGCACATGCATACATACATACATACATACATACATACATACATACATACATACATACATACGTACGTACGTACGTGCGTGCGTGCGTGCATGCGTGTGTGCGTGCATACATACATACATACATACACACACACACACACACACACACACACATACATACATACATACATACATACATACATGCATACATATTTTCTTGCGTACGTTCTACCTTACGTAAATATTAAAGATTCTCCAGACTAGGAAAATTTTTAATTGATAATATCGTATGTTTGAAGAGATGGGTACATTTCCTTGATTTAGGATAAACCATATCTTGCTAATGGATCACAGGTTATCAAAGTCTGTATTTCTACAAACAAATCGATTGCTGTTGGTAGCATGAAGCTGACGTAATCAAAACGATGATACATCTTCTGACTAAGTATAAACGTAGCTAGTCATTTGACATCATTAGTGGGGCCCCGAGTGGCCGAGTGGTCTAAAGCGCTCACCGTTACGGATCACTGCCATCTCACCTCTGTCTGCGTGGGTTCGAGTCTTAGGCTCCGCTAACGTAGGTACGTGAGAAAGCTTGCCAGTAGCTTCTCGAGGGTCGGTGGTTCTTCCCGGGTTTTCCAGGGTTCTTCCCCCACGAGTTATACTGGCCGCCATGTATAGATTATCTTGTGCTGAAAATGGCGTTAAACCCTACAACAACAACGACGACGACGACATCATTAGTCATTTGACATCATTAGTCATTTGATCACTTAAGTCACATATATTATTCTTACTACTATTCTAACAAGACTTTCATGTGACATGTACAACCTTTCAATGATGGTAAGGGACCTCTCTGGTG